>JAPVLO010002850.1:0-128578 GCA_027257055.1 Cephalopachus bancanus | reverse complement strand
GGAATTGCCCATAACTAAGCGCTAGCGAAAAATTCAGATTCCCCTCCCCACAAAGACTCTGAAGTGGGTCAGAAAAGCACAGGACAGGATAGAACAGTACAAGGTCATGCTATACTCAGGATTGAAAATTCATTCCACTATTGGGTTCCCCCACCCTAATTTATGTCCAGTCGCAATATCTGATTTAGATCATTAGTGTTCTACAGTGAGTTTACATGACAGCCGAAAGATGCTTCGATGGCAAAAGACAGCAACTTAGAGTTTAAACCATCTTCCCTTATGAAATTCCCAAGGATAAATTAAACTCCAAAGACTAAAGTACCAGAGAATCATGGGCTGCATCATAAAGAAGGACAAACATATGGACTTTGCAGCCACTTGGATGGATTTAGAGTCTATCATACTCAGTGATCTATCACAGTAACAAAGAACAGAGTTACCACATGTTCTCACTCATAAGCAGACCTTGAACATTCACCATAATTCTATAAGAAAGGAATTTGGCAGTAGCAGGATACTGCTGGGGTGGGGGTGGGGGATACACAACATTAATAAGGGTACCTGATCTCAAACCAGTTGAAGTGGGGATCAAAGGGAGGTCCAAACTTTACCTGTACAATGACCACTTATATACCCCACATCTTTAAAACGTGTGTGTGTGTGTGTGTGTGTGTGTGTGTGTGTGTGTGTGTGTGTGTAAAAGAATCTGGGCTGCACTGAACACTAAAGGCACCTATGCCTTTATGGGCTCCTGCAAAACTATGAATATGGTGGAGGGCAGAGCAGATTGTCACTTCCTCCTGAGCACAGTAGGTTCCCCAGAGAAAGAGGAGGCACCAAGTCATACCTGCCCTGCTCCCTCCCCCAAACTCCCCAACCAGCGAAACTCAAGCAGAGGACCTCGAGGAAGTACGAAGAAGTAGTCCCTCCACCAGACATGCACACACGTGCACTCACACACCTTCATGCACAGTAGACCAACCCTCCTTTCTAGAAGTGTTGCAGCAAGACTGCTATGTTATCCACAGGCACAAGAGATAAAAAACTAATCATTCACATGGGATGTTGGAAGTATTCTTTAGTTTCTTGTTGAGATTCAGAAACTTTATAGCCCCCTTAGACCCATCCCCTACTCAAAGACAGCTTCCCTCTTCTCCCTTTCCCTGTACGTAAGAATTCCCTGTTGCCACTGCCTGCGCCATCCCTGCTCTGTGGCTAAATTTGGATACCAATTCATCCACTTTTACTAATGTCTCAGTCTCACCCCCCACTACCAGACCTCAACTTGTAAAAAATTTGTGCAAATGTGCTTGTTACAACCAGATACCATAAATTATACTAGATGTATAGTTTCTTTTTTTTTTTTTGAGTTGGAGTCTCACTCTGTTGCCCAGACTGGAGTGCAGTGGCCACTCCCGGCCACCACAGCCTCAGCCTGCTGGGCTCTGGCGATCCTTCCGCCTCAGCCTTCCGAGTAGCCGGAATTACAGGCATGCGCCACCACGCCCGGCTGATGTTTTGATTTATTGTAGAGATGAGGTCTTGCTGCCCAGGCGGGTCTCGAACCCGCGGGCTCAGGCAATCCACTCACCTCAGCCTCCCAAAGGCGCGGGATTACAGGCTGAGCCACCCAGCCCGGCTTTAGATGTATGGTTTCTAAAGTTGTATCCAGAAACAAAAATATTTCCATGATGGAGAGAAATACTAAAACCTGTTTTGGCAGAAAGTACTATGGTTTTATTTTTAAAATAGTTTTTAATGTGACCCATACATATTTTTACTTCTGAGTAGTCCTCCTTATCAAGGGGGGAGAAAAAAAGGATTGCATAACCAATGGCAATGATTCCAGGTTCTGTAATGTAGGACCAAGAGCATGTTCTTGAATTCTCAGCTTCAGTGATGGTTTCAGAGACAGTAGCTGCTCTACGGATCAGTGAAGAATAGTTTTGAGTCATTCTGGTGCTCTCCCAATCCACGGTCCTTCTGACAATTGGGAAAGTAATCAAGTCCCCCATCTTAAATTATTTCTTGCTTCAAGTATTGAGAGTGGTTCTCTTTCCCAAGTGAATCTCTGACCTACCATTATTATTATCCTTATCTCTAAAAAGCAAAAAATTTATACAACCTGAAGAGAACCCAAGAGTATATATCCTTAGTACTAAAACCACATAGTCCACCCAGATTCAACCCTCTGGGTGTTCTGCAGTGAGTTTACATGGGTGCTCATTCAGTCACTCGTTCTTCTCTTAGAATTTCATTTTTCTTGTACTTTTGGACTCTGTGCTGAGCATTGTTTATTATTCAGGTTCACTCAGGGCCATAAGATAGTAAAACTACTGGAATACCCCTTGGTTCATCTTGAGGGTGAACCAGAATGCTAGCTGAAGTAATTTTTCTGACTCAGTACTCAAAGCAAGAGTGTGGTTTGTGCCATTCTGAGCAACCAGGGTGGATCTAGAAACTCCGTCACCAGCAAAGATATTTAAAAACTGACCCTTAAAGAAATAACCTTCCAAGGAAGAGGTACTCTTCAGGAAATGTAAATTACAAATTTTAAAAGACCAAGCAGGTGAAGCAAATTCATAAGTGACAAAAGGTGAAAACAAACCAAGCGTTCAGATGAATGGATAAACAAAACGTGGTCTATACAGACAATGGAATATTTTTATTCAGATATAATATAATGAAGTTCCTAAGTTGCTACAATATGGATGAGCCTTGAAAACATTATAATAAGTGGAATAGGCCAGACACAAAGGGACGGATGTTATATAATTTCACTTATATGAGATGTCTAGAATAAGCAAATTTATAGAGAAAGTAGATTAGAGGTTACCTGGGGCCAGGGAAGAAGAAAGGTGGTGAGTTATTGCTTTGTGGTTACAATGATTCTGTTTGGGATGATGACAAATTTGAGGGAATAGAGTTGTGGTGGTTGTACAACATTATGAATGTAATTAACACCACCAAACTAAATGGTACAAAATTGTTAATATGACATATATATGTATGTGTTTATAGGTATAAAGCAATATACATAAAGTAAATGGCAGTTATATATAAAAGCAGTGTTTAATTCCCTAAAGGTTTCTGGTGAGTTCTGCGGAGTAATGATGATATAATGCAGTTTTCCACCAACACGTGGGCTGCAAACCTGGAGACCATCTTTACAAAAGATGATTGCGGAAGTGAGTCTTATCATGTAGAAACCATGCCACTAAAAAGTTTTTTTTTTCGAATTTATTATACTCGGCATTCAAAATAGCCTTCAAAAGCGTGGGGATGGACAATTCATTTAAACAAAAGGAACTTAGGAAAAGTCTTTATCTTAGAAAACATCTTTCAATCTATTTAGATTAAAATACAAAGCTTGATTTGCTTGCATGCCTATGTATGTTTTTCTTTTTTTTTTTTTTGAGTTGGAGTTTCACTCTGCCGCCCAGACTGGAGTGCAGTGGCCGCTCCCGGCCACCGCAGCCTTGACCTGCTGGGCTCCGGGGATCCTTCTGCCTTAGCCTTCCAAGTAGCCGGAATTACAGGCATGCGCTACCTCACCCAGCTGATTTTTTGATTTATTGTAGAAATGAGGTCTCCCTGCCTAGGTGGGTCTCGAACCCGCGGGCTCAGGCAATCCACTCACCTCAGCCTCCCGAAGGTGCGGGATTACAGGCTGAGCCACCGAGACCGGCTTGTTTTTCTTTTTTAATCTTAATGTCAGGATAGCATAATATCCCTTATATAAATCTATCTCTGACAAAGCAGCTTTATTGTTATATATGTCAATGCTGGACCACACCATAGCTCCTGAAATACCAGAATCACAAGGTTAAGTAGGTTATTAGTCACTGCATTTTAAAAATAAAAATGATATTCCTTGAAACCCATCATTCAGCTGAAGGCAATTTTCTACAGGTTGTAAGATTCTCTAGATTGGTATTCTAGTCTCAGATCTTAAGCCCCACAGGTGATCTCTGGGCTGCAGAATTTGCTGTTTAAACTATGCAACTGGCCTACATCAAGATGATATTTTTTCCACATGACCTAGTAATGTGGGACATGGTTGGAAATGCATTGCTCACAAGCTATGGGGTTAATAGGGGTAATTCTGCTGGGTACTTGGGGATTCTGGTTTTTACTCAGTCCCCAAGTTTATTTACCAAGGAAACCTTCCTGAGAATAACTATCAAATCATCATCTTGGAGTCTACATTTTATAAAACTTCCTAAACCCCACAAGGAGGAAAAATCTTATGAAGTCCCTTCCCAGAAGCATTTTTTCTGCTTAAATCAAAACGTTTTTGTAATACTTCTCATCCTCTGTCTCCCTTCACCTCTTCACAACCCCCTCCCACAAACACACACGGCCACAATCTAAACTCATTAAGGTATTGTTTTACAACCTAGACCTTTGAGAGAACTGAGTGCTTTCCTGTGGGCTTTGGAGAGAGACTCATCCTAGCCAGATAAGGTCTCATGAGCCCCTGCCAGGAAGTCGGGCTTCACCCTGCATCTCCGGAAGGCTCTTAGCAGAGCAGGGAGTGGGACTGAGGCGGGGCCCTGCAGCCAGGCCTCAACAGTGACCGGGTCCCTTGTGGCCTCGTGGGCACATGGTGAAGACCAGTGGCGCAGCCAGGCCTCAACAGTGACCCGGTCCCTTGTGGCCTCGTGGGCACATGGTGAAGACCAGCGGCTTGGAAGGTGGACTCCAGGGGTCCAGGGCCACGGGCAGGGGCGAGGCAGGAGGGAAGACATCTAACCTCCCGATGTGCACTGTTTATGGTGGGGGTGGCTTAGGGAGGCCTGGGGTGGAGGCCAGATGGGGCTGCCTGGTCTTAGGCCCAGACGAAGGGAGGAAGACGGCCTGCGAGGACGCAGCAGGCAGGGACCGGGAGGAAGACCGGGAGGGCCAGCCGGACGCCGGGAGAAGTGTCCGGAAGACAGAGGCCGACAGGAAGTCAGGAGGGATAAAGGCCATCGGACATTTATTTGAAGTGACCACCAGGCAGCCCGCTGGCCAAGGGGCTGCTGAAGGAGAGGGCGGTGGTTCAGGGGGTGAAGGGGGTGTGGGTCGAGGGTTTAGACAGTTGGCTGGACACGGTGGCTCATGCCTGGAATCCCAGCACTGTGGGAGCCTGAGGTGGGAGGATGGTTTGAGAACCGGAGTTCAAGACCAGCCTGGGAAACCTATGGAGACCCCATCTCTACAAATCACTTAAAAATCAGGCCAGGTGTGATGGCTCATGCCTGTAATCCCAGCACTTTG
Source organism: Cephalopachus bancanus (assembly GCA_027257055.1). Taxonomy (NCBI): domain Eukaryota; kingdom Metazoa; phylum Chordata; class Mammalia; order Primates; family Tarsiidae; genus Cephalopachus; species Cephalopachus bancanus. The sequence goes on along the minus strand of JAPVLO010002850.1, from coordinate 123,316 downwards.
AGAGGTCAAGGCGGGAGGATCACTTGAGCCCAGGAGTTCAAGACCAGCCTGGGCAACACAGAGACCCCATCTCTACAGACAAATCAAAAAATTAGCCAGGCATGGTGACATACACTTGTAGTCCCAGCTCCTTGGGAGGCTGAGGTGGAAGGATCATTTGAACCCAGTAGGTCGAGGCTGAGGTGAGCTGTGACCACACCACTATACTCTGGGCTGGGCAGTGGAGTTAGACCACTGACTCAAAAAAAAAATCAGCTTAACAATAACCCACAACCACAGGATCAATTTGTTCACAATAGCAAGAACCTGGAATCAACCATGCTGTCCATCAAAAGAGGACTGCATTAAAAAAAATGTGGTACATATACATGATGGAATACTATGCAGTCATAAAAAAGAAGAAAATCATGAATTTTGCAGCAACCTGAATGGAACTAGAGTCTATAATACCGAGTGGCCTCTCACAGAAACAAAGATCTGAGTATCACATGTTCTCACTCATATAGTGGACCTTGGACATCTATCATAACACTATAAGAAAAGGATTGACAGTGGTGGGAAACTATGGGGGTGTAGGGAGGGGTAGGGAGAGGAAGGGAGGTGGGATTAACAGTAGTCAATATTTGTCTGGGGACGGGGAGATACCCCTTATCAACAAGGGTGCCCGAACGATGCACATTTGTATACCTAACCCTTAACTGTACCTCACAATTTTACAATAAAAAATGTTTTCTTAAAAAATAAAAAAGTAAAATAAATTATCCAATGTAATACTATAAGAAAATGACTGACAGTACTGGGAAACTATGGGGGGGGAGGGAGATGGGATTAATAGTAGCAAATATCTGTCTGGGGACGGGGAAACACCTCTTATCAACAGGGTGCCTGAATGAAACGTAATTGTATATCTAACTCTTAACTGTACCCCACATCATAATAAAAAAAATATTGATATAAAAAAAATTTAAAAATTAGCCAGGCATGGTGGTGTGCGCCTGTAGTCCCAGCTACTCGGGAGGCTGAGGCGGGAGGATTGCTTGAGCCTGGAGGTGGAGGCTGCAGTGAGCTATGGTCCCGTCACCACACTCCAGCCTGGGCCACAGAGCAGGACCTTGTCTCTAAAATACACTTTTTTACTAGGAGTGTAAACAACCGGCAGAAGCCCAGTCAGGAAGGGTGAGGGGGCATGTGGGACCCGGGGTGGAGACATCCAACTTCAAGGGCAGGAGACGGGGCAGGGGAGGCCAAGGACCGGGAGGAGGTCGCTGCTGAGAGGGGTCCTGGGAGAGAGGAGGGAAAGAGGGGCCCGGGACAGAGGGGACTGGGCTGTGGGGATGGAGGTGACTCAGGGTCACTGGGGACACGGGCTCAGGGCAGGCCGCTGGGGGACCAGGACCCTCCAGAAGACGGGAGCCCCTCTTCGGGCAGCCCCGGACAGCCACGCCTCTCGCCGGTCCACCACATAGCGTGTGGCATGTGGTGGGCACCTGGTGTATGCTGGTGACCCTGCTGGACGCTGGAGACCCCGAAGGAGCTGATGGTCCTGTGGGCCTCACGCGAAGGCTCGCACAGGGTGGAGCTCCCAGCAGCAGGAAAGGCAGGCAGAGATGCCCCCGTTCACCCTGAGGACACCCAGAGATTCAGAGAGGGTTAGTGACTGGCCAAAGGTCACACAGCCGGGAAGTGGCTGCCCAGGTCAGTTCCAGCTTTCTGGCCTCAACCTGGCCAGCAAGCTCAGTTTCAGCCAGGTGGCTTCAGGGTTGCCACCCTGCCCCCCTCAGCAAGAACAGGACACACAGAAGGCACAAACGTGCCCGTTCTCTGAGCACCCCCGTGTACCCTATCATGGGTATGGATGCAGATGGGAGGCGTGAACTCCTAACCCTGACCTTGGTGTCTACAGCTGAGGGTATTGGGGCGGGGGGGGATGTTAGAGGTCTCAGAAGAGGGTGGAAGCTTCTGGGGAGGGAGAGATGGAGAAGGGGGAGGTAAGCCAGAGGACTCCCCCACCCTGGAGGCCACTCAGGGAGCCCAGGGAAGCCAGGCAAAAGCAGGAGGAGGCCGGGAGGGTGGCTCACACCTGTAGTCTCAACACTTGGAGGCCAAGACTAGAAGATCGAGGAGGCCGGAGGATCGCCGCAGCCAGGAGTTCAAGACTAGCCTGGGCAACATAGTGAGACCCCATCTCCACTAAAAATAAATAAAAATTAAAAAGCCAGTGCAGTGAAGGAGCCTCTGAGACTCCTCCCACGTGGCTGCGGCCCTGACTCAGGGATTTCGGGGTGCGGTCACCATCCCCGCCCAGAGGCGGGAGGGCCCGGTGGGGGGATTTGGACCGGAACCTGCCCCTGTTGCCGGGGCACTGGCGGCAGCCGGGAGGAAGAGTGCCAGCCAGGCCGCGCTTCTGACCCAACCGCCCGAGCCGCACCTGAGAGCTGGAGGAAGCCCAGGGCCCGTTCCCGTCTCCCTCCTCCGCGGGAACTGTGAGTGAGGCCCGCCCAGGGGCCGGAAGGGGCGGTTTCCCACTGCGTCCCGTCCTCCTGGACGTCCACCCGGACCTGTCCCACTCCTCCATCCCCAGGGGCCCATCCGTGGATCAGGGCCCGGTGCCCATGTCCTGGGTCGGACGCCAGGGGCAGCGAGGCTGCGGGGCTCCAGAGGAGGCCACCGGCCTCCGCAGGGGGTCAGCCAGGGGCCTTGGAAAGGGAGCGGCCACAGCAGGGGAGCTGGCACAGGAGAGGGGAGTCCGCGGAGTTCCCTGCTCCCGCATCCCCACCGCTGGGTGGCCAAGCAGGATTCTCCTCGGCAGCCTGACCGTTCTCTCCCCGTGACTCACCTGCAGCCCCAGCCGCCGCCCTACCCAGATCTGCTGCCCAGCCTGAGGCCCGGATGGCCACAGGGCATGTTCTTGGGGTCTCTCCCGTCCCCACCCCACAATCCTGGCCACCGAAAACCCCCCTCCCCCGCCCCCGCAGCCTGGGGGTCGGCCCTGGTTCTCTGGGACTCTCCCAGGAGGCAGGTGCCTGTCGTCCACCCCCTAGTTCCGGCTCCCTTCAGCCCCAGGGTCCCAACATGGCCCACGGCGAGTCTCCCTGCCTCCCTGCCTTCTCACTGTGCCTGGCAGCCGGCCTCACTCCAGACCTGTTTTTCTGCCCTTCCCGGAGCTGACTGTATCCGGTAGAGGGAGAGTTCAGGCATAAGAGCCGAATGCCAGCCTGGGGCTGGTCAGGGCCAGGCCCCAGGGCATGGGAGAACCCTTGGTCATGACCAGCGGCAGTTGATTATCAGAAGCGTGGTCAGAGCTCCACTCCAGAGGCTGGGAGAGTTGGGGTCAGATCCTGGCTGGGAGCGAGGGGACTGGGGCCATGGGTGCATACTGAGGGGGACACGGGGCCACCGGGACAAGGGCCATGGGTTGGCCCAGGGGCATGGGAGCACTTGCTAAAATGTGGGTGGCTGTGCTCTCACATCGTGGAAGGATTTGGGGTATTTCCAGGGCTGCCTGGGCCAGGGGAGCCTGCAGGCCTCCGTCCAGCTGGGGCCACGGACCCTGCGGGCCACCCTGTACCCTCACCTTCTCCTGGCTGGAGGTTTCCTGCGAGGCATGAAGGAGCAGGGTGGGGGTCCCTGTCCTGCCTCTGAGATTGTCTCTTTCTGCCGAGCTGAGAGAGGAAGTGGAGGTTCCAGAAGGGCCGACCTCCGGGCCTCTGGCCTCCGCCTTCCTTCCTGCTCCTTGGCTGTTCTGGCCTGTCTCCATGTGTAAATCACAATTCCCCTGTAAAATTGTTTAACTCCATGACAAATGTCTGGTTGATGGGGGATTTCAACCTAATTGCTGTTGGCATTTGGTGTCTTCCTGCTATTCTGCCTTCCTGTGCTGGGGAGCCCCCCACGGGCCCTCATGCACACAGACGGTTGTCCTCCTGGTTTTCTCTTGCTGTAACCACTTGTCAGTGAATGTCAGGTGCTGTGCTGGGCACCCGGGGGCAGCGGAAAGTAGGCATGGCCCCTCCTCAGGTGCTAGCTGTGCAGGAGGAAAGATTGGCCAGCAAATCCAGAGATGATACGGGGGGCAGATGTGATGTGGCTATGATGTGATGTGACATAGGATGTGGTCTATGATGTGGTTATGGCGTGATATGATATATGATGTGATATGAGGTGGTTATGATGTGATGTGATAGATGATGTGATATGTGATGTGGTTATGATGCAATATGATATATGATGTGTGAGGATATATGATGTGATATGATGTGGCTGTGATGGGATTATTCATGTGATATATTATGTGGTTATATTATAATGTGATATATATGATGTGGTTATGATGTGATATATGATGTGATATGTGGTTATGATGTGATATGACATGATGTGATATATGTTATGACATGATATGACCTTTGATGTGATATGATGTGGTTATGCTGTGATATGATGTTTGATGTGCTATTATATGGTTGTGACGTGATATGATATATGATGTGTTTATGGTGTGATATGATATACGATGTGATGTGATGTGGCTGTGATGTAATGTGATGGGATTATTCATGTGATATATTATGTGGTTATATTACAATGTGTTATGATATATGATTTATTTATGATGCCATATGATGTATGATGTGATATGATGTGGTTATGATGTTATGATGTGATATGATATATGATGTGGTTATCACGTAATATGATATATGATGTGGTTATGATGCAATATGATTATACGATGTGATATATGATCTCTACAAAAAATACAAAAATTAGCCAGGAGTGGTGGCACACCCCTGTAGTCCCAGCTACTCAGGAGGCTCAGGTGGGAGGATCGCCTGAGCCCAGGAGGTCAGAGCTGTGGTGAGCTGGGATCATGCTACTGCACTCCAGCCTGGGTGGTAGAGTGAGACCCTGATTGAAATGAAATGAAATGGCAGAGATTAACTAGATAACCAGTAGGAACTTGAATGGATGAATCTGCCAAAGAAAAGCATCAGGTCCAGAGGGTTTCAGGAGGGAATTGTAGAAGTCGAAAGGCTGTGATGTGATATGTTGCGTCTGCAAGGAGCTGTGGAGGCACGTTGAAGGAGCCCTTCTCCCAGGATCTTGTTGTTATGGTTTTGAGTTGGGGTCTCATTCAGCCTGCAGGCTGGAGTGCAGTGGCATGATCATGCTCACTGCAGCCTGGACCTCCTGGGCTGAAGGGATCCTCCGGCCTTGGCCTCCCAAGTAGCTAGGACCACGAGCATGTGCCCCCATGCCCAGCCCCAGGATTGTGCAGGGGAGAGGGAAGTCCATATTTCCTGAGGAGGACCGTGTTGTCAGAGATGAAGTCGAAAGGTTTCTACAATTCCCTCCTGAAACCCTCTGGACCTGATGCTTTTCTTTGGCAGATTCATCCATTCAAGTTCCTACTGGTTATCTAGTTAATTTCTGCCATTTCATTTCATTTCAATCAGGGTCTCACTCTGCCACCCAGGCTGGAGTGCAGTGGCATGATCCCAGCTCACCACGGCTCTGACCTCCTGGGCTCAGGCGATCCTCCCACCTGAGCCTCCTGAGTAGCTGGGACTACAGGGGTGTGCCACCACTCCTGGCTAATTTTTGTATTTTTTGTAGAGATCAGATCTCTACAAAAGAGACCTCACCTTTTGTAAAGATGAGGTCTCTATGCTGTCTAGGCTGGTCTTGAACTCCTGGACTCAAGCAGTCCTCCCGCCCTTGGCCTCCAAAAGTGCTGGGATCACAGGCGTGAGCCACCTCACCTGGCGTAAGAAGTATATTTCTTCTATACATCATATCACTGTATTTGAAACCCAAGCTGACTCTGTCTTTTCATGGGAGAATTCAGTCTGTTCGTGTTTCCATTAACAGTTGACAGACGGTGCTTGATGAAGGGTGCAGGAAGCGACCAGAGGGGCAGCTCCCAAAATGGCGCCGAGTATGGTGAGGACACACCAGACAACAAAGGCCCTAGGTCCCGGCTTCTGTGTGCATAATTCCCCGTGCACGAAGTTCAAACCTGCAAGCCTCCAATCCTTAGCCAGCTTTGTTATGCGTCCAATAGGGCTATAACACGGCTTCAGCCCCACCCTGCTCCCATGCAGCTCCTCCAATAGAAACATAGCACGGCCCCTTCTGGCCCCTGTCAGGCTAATAAATACAGCCCTCTCCCTGCAACTCTCTCTCTCTTTTTTTGTTCCTCCATTACAGGTCCTCTCTGTGACAGCCCCCTTTAATAAATCTCTTGGTCCTGGCCGGGTGTGGAGTCATTACTGGCACCGAAATTCTTTCACTTGACATTATTGCTTCCTGCTTATTTTGCACTTTGGGTTTACCTTGTGGCTTTTCCCCTTTGAGCTGATGATTGATTCCCTCATTCTTCCCCTGGTAAACTTTCCATTTCATGATCACCTTCTGCCTGTTCCCTGGGGCTTCTGGCCAAACACATGCTCCACAGCACGCGCCTCCATGGGACCCTTTTCCCAGCACTCCCATCTGGAGTTCTCGGACCTGACAGCCCCAAGATGCGGGCCTTGTTTCAGCCAAGAAGATCTCTTGGTTGCTTGGCTCTTGTTTCTGTTGCTCTTTCTTTCATCTGTGTGGGAGCACTCCTGCTTGCACCCTCCCAGGCGTCTTTGCCTCTCTCCTTCAACCTCTGTGTGCTTTTGCTCCGAGGTTTGATATTTCTCCTGCTTGACCTTGCAGGCCACAGATTGGAATCTCAAGAGCGAAGATCTTCTCCTTCCACTAGTAAAAGGCTATATTTTCCATGCTAAAAGCCAGTCCTGACCAGGCACGGTAGCCCACACCTGTAATCCCAGCACTTTGAGAGGCTGAGGCCAAAGGATCACTTGAGCCCAGGAGCTGGAGACCAGCCTGGGCAGTATAGTGAGAACTCATCTGCAAAAATAAAAATGGCCTGTGTGTGGTGGCACATGCCTGTAGTTCCAGCTACCTGGGAGAGTGAGGCAGGAGGATTGTTTGAGCCCAGGGGGTCGAAGCTGCGGTGAGCTGTGATGGTGCCACTGCACTCCAGGCCAGGTGACAAAGTGAGACCTGACTCTCGCACTGTACATCTGATTACTTATTGATCCATCCCTCTTCCACAAAGGGAGCCCCGTGCACACACTGTCCTGCTTCTTATTTCTTTGTGCCCTTTTGATCTGATGATGTATCTCAGAGGCTTTAAGTGTTTTTATGGGTTCCTCTTCTTCCATCTAAATCTTTAGTCCTTTGAGGGTTGGTATGAGGGTCTGAGTGGGATGCGGCCCCTCCTTTGTTTATTTTTTTGCTGCAGCCAGCCAGCCGTCCAGGGCCTTTTACTGGCAAACTTGTCTCCCTGGATTTGGGATGGTGTCTTCAGCCAGTCCTGGCTTCTGGCTGCACTGGGGTGGGATCACGAAAGCCGGTTTGGTTGTCTGTCTGTGCCACCCACTGAGCTGTCGGGGGAGTGGCATGTGCACTTCTTACACCCCTAGGACTGGCGTTTAACTGTTGGAAGCAGCACTTGGCGGGGGCCTGGGAATGACAAAGGAAGGGGGGGTCTCTATTCGCGGACCTGTGGTGCGGGGACACTATGGTGTCAGGACACCATTAGGAATCCTCTCTGCTCCCAGGCTGAAGGGAAAGGTGTGCCCAGCCCACCTGTGTGGCCCCCTCTGCTCCTGGGGCAAAGGGCTCTGGTCCAACGGCCTTCACCCTCCCTCAGGGTTCCCGGCCTCCAGCCTCCACCTCAGGCGCAGCCTCTCATTGGTGCCAGCCAGGCCCCACCACCCCGTGCCCCAGCACTGCTTGACACTGGTCGTAGCAGAGGAGAAGCAGGGTGTGTCTATGTGGCTTTGTTCCCCAGAGATGCATTTTTTCAAATATGTTTTTGGGATTTTTTTAGTCAAGGTCTCACTGTGTCACCCAGGCCCAAGTGCAGTGGCACAGTCATAGCTCACTGCAGCCTCAGCCTCCTGGACTCAGGCAATCCTTCTACCTCAGCCTCCCAAGCAGCTGGGACTACAGGTGCACATGACCATGCCTGGCTCATTTTAACATTTTCTTTGTAGAGACGAGATCTTGCTCTTTTGCCCAGGCTGATCTCGAACTCATGGCCTCAAGCAATCCTCCCGCCTCAGTCTCCCAAAGTCCTGGCATGACAGGCGTGAGCCACCATGCCGGTGACTGTGTTTATTTTTTATCGATGGATTGATTGCTGAGGAATTATAAATTGCAGGCATCTTAATTCACCCCAGAAAACTTAAGCATGCATCCCTGAAAAACGATGTTTTCCTCCATGACCACCCACCACAATAGCCCACAACCCGAACATTCATTCCTTGATGTCACCTGAGGTTAAGGCCACAGTCAGAATGCCCCTGTTATCCTCAAACTTCCTTGAATGAGGATCCAGTCAAGGGCCATGCCACGTGTGTGACTGTCCCCAAGTCTCTCTGCACCCCACCCTATCCTTCTGCTTTGACACTGACTTGTCCAAGAGACCAGACCCGTTGCCCAATCAGGTATCTGCATGAGTCACCTCTGTTTCCTGGGTCACAGTTGCTGTGGCCCTCTGACCCCTGTGTGACCTGGCTGACAGGTCTACAAGGCCTAGGCCAGCCTGCCCAGCAACAGTTGGTGCAGGAAGTGGGAGTCCGGAAGGATCTACCTTGACGATCAGAGGTGACACTGATGGGGAAGAAAGGGGATCGATTTTGTTTGGGGTGCACAGAGTGCAGGGAATGCACAAGATACTCAGGTGGTGGTTGATACCTAGGTGGCGATCTAGAGTGGGCTCTCCCGGGTAGGCGTGTGAGAGGGAAGGCAAGGTGATGAGCCATGGCGGAGTGGAGGGCGGTCAGAGGATGAGGCACCAAGAGCCGTGGTCCAGGGAAGCCCAACAGGAGTTTTTTTTTAGCCGAGGTCTCACTGTCTCACTCTGTCACCCAGGCTGGAGGGCAGTGGCACAATCACAGCTCACTGCAGCCTTGACCTCTGGGCTCAGGCAGTCATCCCGCTTCAGCCTCCCAAGTAGCTGGGATTACATGTGTGCGCCATCAGGCACAGCTAATTTTTTTATTTTTTTTTCAGAGACAAGGTCTCACTAGGTTACCCAGGTGGTCTCAAATTCCTGGGCTCAAGCAATCTTCCCGCTTCCGCCTCCCAAACTACTGGGATTACAGATGTGATCCACTACACTCTGCAGGAAAGGATTTTAAGGAGCCAACCCTGGAGAGAAATCAGGCCAGAGGAGGACCAGACCTGTTGTCCAGGGAGCTGGGCAGGCCTTCCGAGCCGTGGGCTGGGTGGCTAAGTGAGGGACAGAGAGGTCTGCTCTGAGAAGGAGGAAAGGGGAAGGAATTCATTCTTAAAGGGGGATGCACAGTTGAGTCCAGGGAACACACTTCTTCTTTTCTTCTTTCGAGTTGGGGTCTCACGCTGTCATCCAGGCTGGAGTGCAGTGGCACAATCATGGCTCACCACAGCCTTGATGTCCTGGGCTCAGGTGATCCTTCCGCCTCAGCCTCATGAATAGCTGGATCTACAAGCGTGTATCACCATGCCCGAATAATTTTTTGTAGAGACGAAGTTGCGCTAGGTTGTCCAGGCTGATCAAGAAGTCCTGGGTCAGACGATCCTCCTACCTTGGCCTCCCAAAATGCTGGGACTACAGTTGTGAGCCACCATGCCCAGTCACTCTTTTTCTTTTCTCTTTTTTTTTGGGGGGGGGTGGGAAGCAGGATTTACTGAGAGGACAGGAAAGTTCCCAGAGTGGGAGGGGATCCGAGGGGGTTGCCCTTCCACTCTTGTTCTTTTTAAATCAGAGAGACCTTGAGTTTGTTGAAATGCCAGAGGGACAAAGGTAGTCAGGAGGGAGGGACTGGAGCCTTGAGGTGAGGCTACTTCCAAGGAAACGGGAGGTTATGGGCCTTCCAGGCTGGGCAGGGAGTTTGGCTTGGACAGAAGGCTGCTATGTCCTCCACTGGGTAAGGGGGAAGGACTGGCAGGTGCAAACGCAGCTACAGTGGAGGGGTGAGCAGGGGTGGCCGTCCACTGGTCTGCATCCCCGCCTCCCAGGCTGGCCCATGCCCACGGCCTTTGCTGGCTGGGAGGCTCCATGATGGGCCATGGCTAATCCCTCCAGCCCCCACACCCTGCTGGGCCTCTGCCAGCCTCACTGAGAGCACAGGTAGTGTGAGCAGTGCAGGGGCTCCAACCCAGAGGAGCAGGCCAGGCAGGCAGCCCCACAAAATCACCCCAAGGCTGGGGCAGAGTCCAGGTCAAGGGTGTCCCTCTGAAACCCGACATCAGAAAAAAAGCAGAAGCGCAGCCCCGAGTGTCCTATGGCCACAGTGTGGGAACACAGGCCCTTCTGGGCTGTCCCAGCCCTGTGAGGGGCAGGCAGCTCGATTGTACAGATGAAGAAACTGAGGCCCAGCCATTCAAGTGGTCGGTCAGTGAGGAGCTATGGCTCAGCCTCGCGGGACCCATGACTCTGGACTCCTGCCCCGTCCTTTTTCCTTTAAACCAACTGAAGCCTCCTCCCTAAACCCAAGAGAAGACTCTTCCAGAGGCCATAATGTGCCTCTACAGGCTGCAGTTGAACTGCCCAGACCCTCAGTACAAGAGACTTTGTCCAGGCCCAGCCCAAGTGACCTGGCCAGCATTTTGGAGGCCTGAGCTGGCGCAGCTGCCTCGGTGTCCAGAGGGGACTCCGTGGGGGGGATGCCGGTGTCACCCAATCTTTGGAGACCCTGTGGCTGGGGAAAGGAGGGCGGGACCCATTGTGTGGATGCGGGTGAGTTCTTCTGACAAAATCACAGCCTGGGCGGCTCAGAGAGGGTGCACCAGCCCCCAAGCTGCCTCTGGGGCAGCAGCACCAGCCAGGGTGTTCCTGATAGGATGCCCCTGGTGCATTGCTCCTGTCCCCTTCCTCCTGTGAGAGTTTGGGAGGCCAGCTGGGAGCGAGTCGGGGCTGTGCAGTGGTCTTTCTGTATATTTGGCCCTCCTTCCCTCCCCCTCTGCCATCCGCCCTGGGCCTTGGGGTGGGGGTTGATAGCCGCTGGCGGTCCCATGTTCACCCCAGGGGCTACCCCAGGCCACCCGGGTGGGCCTTGGCTGCCTCCTGCCTCCACACTGTGTGGTGCAACCCCCCACAGGCTCTCTGTGCACCGCATTGAGGCCATGCAGGGCCTGGGATGGGCAACACCCGGGGCAGGCAACCAGCAGAGTTTCTGGAAGTGCACCTGGGCCCCTCCACCCCACCTGCCTCGCAGCACTTCCATAGCCCTGACAGGAAGGGCTCTGAGCCTCAGCCTCCCACCATCTCGAGGCCACTTCTTGTTTCCCCATCGCCTGTGTCAGCTCTAGGGTAGCTCCCCTGGGCCCCACCCCCGGAGCCTTCCCAGGGCTCCACTTCCGCAGCCAGAAGGGCCGGGATGGTGGACAGGATGACCAACAGACAGAGTCGGGCCCTGTGGGCACAGGTAGGGGACACAGCGGCAGGGCTGGCCAAGGGGCCTCTGGGGAGTGGGGTAGGCTGGGGTTCATAGCGGGGGTGTTGAGGAGGTCAGGGCTCAGCCCTGCTGTTCTCTTTCCACGTCACAGGCCCTGCTGGGCAGAGGTGGTCGGCTTGAGAGGCAGGCCTGCCCCTGCTCTGGGCAGGGGAGGGAACTGGGGACAGGGGCCAGCACAGCCAGGAAGTGCTCAGGCCTGGCAGCCTGGAAGGGTGGGAGCCAGGGCACCCTTGGATACGACCCAAGAGCCTGGGTGCCGTGGTCAGGCTTCTGTGTATGGGCCATGTCTGGGTCTCACCCGGGGCCACCATGAGCTGGGGGTAAGAGTGGCAGGCCCTGCTGGAATCCCTCAAAGGCCCAAGGGCATGGAGGGCCTGGCTCCCCCTGGCCCAGGAGCTCCTCAGGACCCAGCTGAGATTCTTCCAGGAGTGGAGAGCGCCTCTGTCTTAGCATTGGGGGCTCCCTGGAGCGATCCAGACTTCAAAGGGCCTCAAGATGTCACGGTCCAGCCCCCTCCACAGGGCCTCAGCCCCCCTCACAGGGAGCGGACGCTGCTGGCTTTTCTCCAGCATGGCCCTCATACTACATCCCATGTCTCGGCAGCCCCATCCCCAGATGCTTCCTTCAGTGGGCATCGCCCCCCCCCAGCATCCTCTCTGCCTTGTGACAGCCCCGTCACGCTGGGACCTCAACTTCCACCCAACACCTCTTCTGCACCTGCTAGGTGCTCCCAGGTGCTAGGTCCCCCTTCGCCCCTCCAGCCTGGGCCTCCCGTGGACTCGGAGCCATGGCCTGCAGTCCACCAAGTGGAAATCCCCACTCCAAAGAGCTGGGCTCTGTGGTCAGCCTGTCCACACCCCTCCATGGCCCTTCCTAGCCCTGCCTGGTGGGTCCAGTGGGGTGGAAAGGAAGTGCACCCGATCTCATCCACCTGCCCCTACCCGCTTCTTCCAACCTGCCACCCACCCCCACCCCCTGGGGTGGCTCCTGGTCTCTGTGGCTCAAACCTTCCTTCTCAGGACGTTCTTGCACCAAGCTTACCCAGTCTCTCCCCTGGTGTCAGGTGTGTGTGTGTGTGTGTGTGTGTGTGTGTGTGTGTGTGTGTGTTGTCTGTCTGTCACTGAGTTTTGGCATGGGATTGACTTGTGTACTCTGGCAGGAAGTGTTCTGGGCAGATCTGCTGTGTATGGGGGCAGTGACCCGGCTGCTGGGATCACATGGGGTCAACTGCGCCATCCTGGGTCTTGCTCCCAAGGAAATCCTGCCAGCCAGCCGCAGTGGCTCACTCTTGTAATCCCAGCACTTTGGAAGGCTGAGGTGGGAGGACCACTTGAGTCCAGGAGATTGAGACCAGTCTAGGCAACATAGCAAGAGCTTGTGTCTACAAAAAAATTTTTTTTAAATGGTCAGGCAGGGCAGCATGTTTCAGTAGTCCCAGCTATTTGGGAGGCTGAAGTGGGAGGATGGTCTGAGCCCAGGAGATCAAGGCTGTGGTGAACTTTGATTGTGCCACTGACTCCAGCCTGGGCAACAGAGTGAGAACCTTACTCAAATACAGCAAGAAAGCATATGCATGCCCCCTGCCTTTTGGACAGAGAAGGCAGGGAAGATGGATAGATAACTAACTGATCTCCAGGGCAGAATGCCGCCAGGCCCTGACTTGAAGACCAGCAGAGTGCTGCAGGCTAGGCCTCTCTTTGGAGAGGGCGAGGGGACCACCATGTGAGAGCAGGATTTGGGATGGCAGGGAGCGAGAGCAGAGGCAGAGGGGACGGCTGGAGCAAGGACACAGAGGTAGGAAGAGGCTTTGAGTTCGGAGGGCGGCCTGGTGTGCTTGACTGTAGGACACTGAATGTGGGCTCTGTAGGGTAGAGTGGGAGAGGAAGGAGAAGTGGGGATTATATCATTAGATGCAGAAAAAGCTTTTGATAAAATCCAGCTCCTCTTCTTGATAAAAACTCTCAGACATCTAGGCACACGTGGAACATAACTCAAAATAGTAAAAGCCGTCTACAAGAAACCCACAGCTAGCATACTCCTAAACAGACAAAAATTGGAACCATTTTCCCTGAAAACTGGAACAAGACAAGGATGCCCACTCTCTCCCCTCTTGTTCAATATAGTATTGGAAGTCTTGGCTAGAGCAATCAGAAAAGAGAAGGCAATCAGGGGTATTCAAACAGGAAAGAGGAAGTCAAGTTATCTCTCTTTGCAGATGACATGATTGTGCACCTTGAAACCCAAGAGAATCTGTCAAAAGCCTCCTTGTCCTGAAAAAAGACTTTGGCAAAGTGTGCAAAAATGTGCAAAAGACAATCGTATTTCTTTATACCAATAATAAACAAATAGAAACCCAAATAAAAAGCACAATCCCATTCACAATAGTCACAAAAAAATGAAATAACTTGGCATCTTCCTAACCAGAGACATGAAAGAGCTTTACAATGAAAACTACAAAACACTGCTCAAAGAAATCAAAGATGCCACAAACAAGTGTAAAAATATCCCATGCTCATGGATCGGAAGAATCAACATTGTAAAGATGTCCATTTACAGATTTAATGCAATACCCATCAAATTACCAGCAACATTCTTCTCAGAGCTAGAAAAAACAATACAGGGATTCATATGGAAACAAAAACAACCAAGAATAGCCAGAACAATCCTCAGCAAAAAAAAAAAAAAAAGCAGGAGGTATCACATTACCAGACTTCAAACGTTACTATAAAGCTACAATAATCAAAACAGCTTGGTATTGGTACAGGAACAGGCATATAGACCAATGGAATAGAATTGAGATTCCAGAAGCAAAACCTCAATTTCTCAGCCAACTCATCTTCAACAAAGCCTCCACCACCTACCGCTGGGGAGAAGAGAGGAGAACTATCCAGTAAATGATGCTGGGAAAACTGGCTGACCACATGCAGAAGATTCAAACAAGACCCCTATCTATCTATCTATCTCCCATACACAAAAATTAATTCTAAATGGATCAGAGACCGAAATGTAAAACCTCAAACCATACAAACCTTAGAAAATGCAGGACACACCCTTACGGAAAAGGAACTGGCATCCAATTCCTGAACAAAACTCGAAACACACGGGCCATAAGAGATAAGATAGACGAATGGGACCTCATTAAACTGACAAGCTTCTGAAAAGCCAAAGAAACCATCAAGAGAACAGGGAGACAGCCCACAGAGTGGGAAAAAGTATTTTCCAACTCCATGTCTGACAAAGGCCTAACATCTTGGATCTACAAGGAACTCAAACGTGCTGAAAAGAAAAAAACAAACAACCTCATTACAAAGTGGGCAAAAGATATGAATAGACACTTCTCAAAAGAAGACATATGAGCGGCCAACAGACACATGAAGAAATGTTCAACCTCACTAATCATCAAGGAGATACAAATTAAAACTATACTGAGATACCACCTAACTCCAGTCAGAATGACCATTATCAAAAACTCAAAAAATAACAGATGCTGGAAAGGATGTGGTGAAAAGGGAACACTTCTACACTGTTTGTGGGAGTGCAAACTAGTGCAACCTCTGTGGAAAACAGTGTGGCAAGACCTAAAAGCTCTAAATATCGACCTTCCATATGACCCCGCAATCCCCCTACTGGGAATATACCCTGAAGAACTCAAATCACTCTATAAAAAAGATACCTGCACACGTATGTTTATCGCAGCATTGTTCACAATAGCAAGAACCTGGAAGCAATCATGCTGTCCATCAAAAGAGGACTGGATTTTAAAAATGTGGTACATATACAAGATGGAGTCCTACACAGCCATAAAAAAGAACAAAATTATGATCTTCGCAGCAACCTGGATGGAACTAGAGTTTATAATACTGAGTGATCTCTCAAAGAAACAAAGATCTGAGTATCACATGTTCTCACTCATAAGTGGACCTGGGACATCTATCGTAATACTGTATAAAAAAGGATTGACAGTGGTGGGAAACTATGGGGGGTCATGGAGGGGAAGGGAGGTGGATTAACATCAGTATTTGTCTGGGGACGGGGAGACATTCCTTATCAGCAAGGGTGCCTGAACGGTGCATATTTGTATACCTAACACTTAACTGTACCCCACAATTTTAAAATAAAAAATATGATAAAAAAAAAAGTGGAGACAAAAAAGAGAAAAAAAAGAAAAGAATCATGGAGACAAACTTGGTGTGGAAATAAGAAATCCTGTCTTTTGTCATTTTTATTCATCTGAAATGATCATTCTCCTCAACTGTGAGCAATGCTGATAGGACATTCACGACTGTTGTCAAACCAGAGAGTAGTAGGGAGAAAACGAACATGGGTGCAGAAGGAATGAATAAATAAGTAAAAGAGAGCCTGAGGCCAAGTGCAGTGACTCACGCATGGAATCCCAGCACTTTTGGGAGGCCAAGACAGGATGATCACTTGAGCTCAGGAGTTCATGACCAGCCGAGGCAAGGCAACCTAGTGAGACCTCATCTCTACAAAAATAAAATAAAATAAAGTAAAACAAAGTAAAAATAAATTAGCTGGGCAGGGTAGTGTGTGCCTGTAGTCCCAGCTACTTGGGAGGCTAAGGTGGAAGGATTGCCTGAGCCCAGGAGGTCGAGGCTGTGGAGAGCTATGATTGTGCCACTGCACTCCAGCCTGGGTGACAGGGTGAGACCTGCCTCAAAAATAAATACAAATACAACAATTGAGAGAAAAATATTTCTAATATGGAGTGCCAGAACATCATTCATATTTCCTCAAGTATCTATCCACATGTCACCACCCCTTTGAAATAGACACAGAAGTTGAAAACATTGGAAGGAAACCATGTTGGGAATAGGTGAAAGAAGCTCAGTCCGTGTTAGGTGTGAGGTTCACACACACATTCACGCACACAAGGGTCTTTATGAGCAGTATCTTTCCCCAAGTGTCTGCAGACCCAAGAACTGAGGGTGTATGGTACGTTTGTCATGGTCAAACCCTGTGTTGAGGAACATGGGCTGGTTGCCATGGTCCTTCTTATTAATGAAGAATCAAGCACTCAAACCAGGAAAATTTAAGGTGAACACGAACAATTTACTGAAATACATAGTCTTCCATTGGGCCCTCATGTACGGCTTTCCTAAGTTCCGTGTCATTGTCCAAACTTTTAGTGCTTTGTGTTACAGCAAACAGAAATGCTCCTCTGAAGGTGATAGGGGATGTGAAAGCAGCTATAGGCAAGTTAAAAGCTGTAGTAAAGATTAAAATCCTAATTCTTTAATGGTATTTTCCCATCTTTTCATTTAATATGTATATTTATGAGCAAAGCACTAGTATCCCTGAATTCAATAATCAGCAGAATAATGACTATCTCCAAGGTCATCGCATCAACCCATGGTTGTTCTCTGCCCCAAGTCCTGCCTCTTCACTCCTTGAGATGACTCTGTCCTGAATTTAATATTGCTTATTCTTCTTTTTAAAAATAACAGTTTTGTCACCTATGTGTTAACAATGTAAGTCTTTCAGTTTGTTTGGTTTCACTGTATAAAACTGCTATCATGAATAGTTTTCTGTAACTTGCTTTTTAAGATAATTATGCCAGCCGGGCTCGGTGGCTCAGCCTGTAATCCCGCGCCTTTGGGAGGCTGAGGTGAGTGGATTGCCTGAGCCCGCGGGTTTGAGACCCGCCTGGGCAGCGAGACCTCATCTCTACAAGAAATAAAAAAATCAGCCAGGCGTGGTAGCACACACCTATAATTCCAGCTACTTGGAAGGCTGAGGCGGAAGGATTGCCGGAGCCCAGCCGGTCAAGGCTGCGGTGGCTGGGAGCGGCCACTGCACTCCAGTCTGGGCAACCGAGGGAGACTCCAACTCAAAAAAAAAAAAAAAGAAAAAAAAAGATAATTATGTCATTTCAGGTTTTGTAGTTTGTTGTCTTGGCTTATTCTTTTTCACTACTATATGCTTATATATAAGCATTCTGTTATTCAAATATGCCATAATTTATTCATCTAATTGCCACATGTGTATATTAATATTGGTTCTGTTTCTTAATTTTTTTTTTTTAGTCAGAGTCTCACTCTGTTGCCCAGGCTGGAGTGCAGTGGCACACTCATGGCCACCCCAGTATCAACCTCCTGGGCTCCAGCAATTCTTCCACCTCAGCCTTCCAAGTAGCCAGAACTACAGGCGTGTGCTACCATACCCAGCTAAGTTTTGGATTTACTCTAGAGACAAGGTCTCGCCAAGTTGCCTAGGCTGATCTTAAACCCTGGGCTCAGACAGTCCTCTAGCCTTGGCCTTTCCAAAGTGCTGGGATTACAGACTTGAGCCACCACACCTGGTATTATAAGTATTCTTTAATATACAATTATTATAATTTAAATGTTATAAACAATTCCTGGTTTACATTTGCAAGAGTTCCAAGACTACATTTGAAGACTAGCATGTGATTTAATAATGGAAGGCCTTCATCACAGTGTGTATGAATATTTAATATATACCAACTTCCAACTTGTACCCAAAGTAATTATACATTCATCATCCCTCCAGCAAACTAGCAAAATTCTTGTTGCTCTACACCTATGCTTACACATGTTCTTATCAAAGTTTGTCAGTCTAGTAGATATAAATGGATATCTTATTGAGGTTTCACTTTACATTTTCTTAGCTACCAATGAAGCTGAACATTTTGCTATATATTTATTACTCATTTGTGTTCTATCTTCAGTAAAATGCCAGTTCATTCCTTTTGCCTGTTTTCCTATTTGGTTGTCCTTTTTTAGTAGCTCTTTATATGTATTACAAGATGTTAATCATCTGTCAATTATATATGCTGCAAATATTTTCTCCCTGAGTATTTCTCTAGAGCACCTTTTGTTGAAAAGATGTTCATAATTTTAATGTAGTAAATTTTCCCACTCTTTTTTTCCTCTCAAGGTTAACATATTTTGGGTCTTGTCTAAGAAATCTTTCCTTGCCCCAGGAACATGAACAGTATTCCATACTTCCTTCTTAAATTTGAAACTTGTGACTTGAAGATTTAAGCCTTTAATTCACCTGGAATTGATTTTTTAAATAAGATGGGATATAATTTTAATCTTTCCTTTATGGATAAACAATTGTTTCAGCATCTTTTATTAAATGATCCTTCCTTTCCTCAATGATTTGAAACATTCACTTTGTCAGAAATCAATTCTCATATATGCTTGAGTGTTTCTGGGCTAGCTATTTAACTAGTAATTACTCTGGCTTTATAATAAGTCTTTGTATCAGTTGAGTCAAGAGGTCACTTTTCTTTTAGAGATGACTTGTGACTCTCTGCTCTTTTACTTTTTCAGATGCATTTCAGAATCAGCTTTAAGAATTTCTTTTTTAAAAACTCTGTTGGGATTTTAATACTGGAATTGCATTGAATCTGTTCTCAGTTGGGTGAGAACAGATCTATGATAGATACTTTTGCCAAGCATATGTTATAGCTCTCCACTTATTTAATTTGTCCTAATGTCTTTCAATAAACATCTTGTGGCCAGGCGTAGTGGCTCATGTCTCTAACCCAAGCACTTTGGGAGGTCAAGGTCGTAGGATCACTTGAGGCCAGGAGTTTGAGACCAGCCTGGGCAACATAGCAAGATTCTGTCCCTACAAAAAAAGAAAAAAAATTACTGGGTGTGGTGGTGGCTGCTGTAGTCCCAGCTACTGGAAGGTTGAGTCAGGAGGATTGCTTGAACCTGGAGTTTCAAGCTATAATAACCTGCACTCCAGCCTGGTTGACAGAGTGAGACTCTGTCTCTAAAAATAAAAATTAGGTCAAGCTCGGTGGCTCAGCCTATAATCCTGTGCTTTGGGAGGCCGAGGTGAGTGACTCGCCTGACCCCACAGGTTCGAGACCCTCTTGGGCAAGCTGGTGAGACCTCATCTCTACAATAAAAAAAAAAAAAAAAAAAATTAGCCGGGCGTGGTAGCGCATGCCTATAGTTCCAGTCACTTGGAAGGCTGAGGCAGAAGGATCTCTGGAGCCCAGCAGGTTGAGGCTGTGGTGGCCAGGAGCGTGCCACTGCACTCCAGTCTGCGTGACAGAGTGGGACTCAAACTAAAAAAAAAAAATTAAAAAATTAAAATTAAGAAATTTTAAATCTTCTTAGCTTCATTTCTAAGTGTCCTAATATTCCACTAACGAGAATCCCATTTTTTCAAATTACATTCTCTTTTTTGTTGTTAGTGTGTAGCAATGCAACTGGTTTTCCTTTACTGATCTTAAATCTAGCTCTTTGCAAAACACTATTATTAATTCCAACAATCTGCCCATAGATACTGATGAATTCTTTTAACTACATTAATTCTTATGTATCAAAGGTGGGTCAAAAATTATTATGTTTCACACATGGATACATAAATCCTGTGTGTAGATTCTTTATATATAATTAACTGCAAATGAGGGCTGTTTCTGTATCTTATTTTTCAGTTGTTCTAATGTATGTGTTTTCTCCTTGCCTTCCTGCAATAGCTAGGACCTCCAGTACACTACTGAGTACAATGTCCATGGACATTCTTGCCTCTTTTCTCATTTTATTTTATTCTTTAGTTTTCAAACAAAGTTTATTTAGAAAGTAAATTGGGAGGGGAGATTTGCCTCCCCAAGGTAGGGGAGGAGGCCAAAGCTAAGAAAACATGGCCTGGTCAATGCTTAACAAAACAATGGCTCTCTTTCCTGATATTGAAGGAGAAATGTGAACATTTCTTCTTTGAGGATGTTGTGAAGTTTCTGGGTAATACCCTTTATCAGACTAAGGAACTCTCATTCTCTTTTGGCTAGGAGATGAGGGCAATGCTTTTGTGTGTTGTTTTGTTTTGTTTTGCTTTTTTTCATTACTATAACCCTCAATATCTAGAGTAATGCCTAGACTATTGTACTTGATCAATACTATTTGTTGAATTAGTTTGTTTATTGAGTTATGGTTTTTCTTCTACAATCTTTGATGTAGAAAATGGAATGCATAGATTTTTTTCCATTTAAATCACATTACTGGAATATACTGAATTTAGTAATAATATATGACCTTTTTTGTACATTGCTGGATTAGACTTACTAATATTTTGTTTCAGATTTTAAAATCTATTTTCATGAATGGAATTAATTTGATAATTTTCTTTCTTGTACTGTCTTGCCTGGTTTTGGTATCAAGGGTACATTGGCCTTTTATAATCAGTTGGGGAAATATCCCCCTCTTCCTCTGGTTTCTGAAAGAGTTTGTGTGAAATTGGAATTGATTGGGCATGATGGCTCACACCTGTGATCTAACAGTTTGAGAGACTGAGACAAGAGGATCACTTGAGGCCATGAGTTTGAGACTAGCCTGGGCAACATAGCAAGATCTCCATCTCTAAAACGAACAAACAAAACCTTTTAAAAAATTAACTGAACATTATGATGCACACCTGTAGTCCCAGCTACTTGGGTAGCTGGCTGAAGCAGGAGGATCACTTGAGCTCAGGAGCTTGAGGATACAGTGAGCTATTATCACCATCTGGGTCTTGTGTTTTTAGGTAGAAAGAGTATTAGCTATTAAGTTTCTTAATGATAATAGGATTCTCTATGGGTTTGTTGTGTTTGATTTTCTTGAGCCAGTTTTGGTATGTTATATCATCTATATGTTTGCCATTTTGGTGTAAGTTTTCAAACTTATTCATACATTACAGTATTCTCATTTTAATTTCTGCTAAATATGACTTAAGACCTGCTTAAGTCATTGTTCCCACCACACTATTGGTACAGCTACTATGAGAAACAGTATGGAGTTTCCTCAAGAATGTAAAAGTATAATTATCAGATGATTTAGCAATCCCATTTGTGGATATATATATCCAAAGGAAATATACCGTTTCTCTCTTTCCATTCATAAAAATAGTTATTTCTACCTCTCCCTTTTCTTTTACTTACTCAACCTGCCCCAATGTTCATCTGCATTATTACTCTTTAAAAAAAAAAAACTACTTTTGATTTTTTAAATTCTCTCTCTATTGTTTCACTACTGTATCTTCACTTTCACATGTTGTACTTTGTGTCTTTATATTATTTCCATTTTCTACTACTTTTGGATTTGTTCTATTGTCTTTTTTTCTAATTTCTTAAGTTGGATGATTGGCTGATTAATTTATAGCTTTTCTTCCTTTTTGATGTAACCATTTAAGCCTCTTAAGTTTTTCTCTAAGTAATCATTTCTTTTCATTGACAAATGATAATTATGTGGTTATAGGGTACAATGTGACACTTTAATATGTGTATATATTGTGGAATGATTAAATCAAGACAATTAATCTATTCATTCTCTCATCTACTTGCCACTTTTTAATGGTGAGAATATTTATAATCCACCCTTAGCAACTTTGAAATATTTTTATTAGCTGTGCTCACCATGCAGTACATTAGATCATTAAAACATATGTTTCCAAAAAAAAAAAAAAAAACACACGTTTCCTGTCTAACTGAAACTTGTACCCTTTGACCAACCAACATAGCCCCAACCACCATTTCTATGAGTTCAATTATTTTCAATTTCACATGTAAATTAACCATGCAGTATTTATTTTTCTGTGCCTGGCTTATTTCATTTAACATAATGCCTTGGGGTGAAGCACAGTGACTCACACCTGTAATCCCTACACTTTGAGATGCTGAAGTGAGAAGATTACTTGAGCCCAGAAGTTCAAGACCAGCCTGGGCAACATGGTGAGACCTTCTTTTACAATAAATTTTTAAAAATTAGGCTGGGGTGGTGGTGTCCCAGCAACTGTAGTTCCAGCTGCTTGGGAGGTTGAGGAGGAAGGGTTGTTTGAGCCCAGAAGGCTGAGCCTGCTGTAGCCATGATTGTGCCACTGCACTCCAGCCTGGGTAACAGAGTGAGACTCCAACCCAAAATAAACAAACAAAAACATATAATGGCCTCCATCCTCCAGGCTCATCCATGTTGTCACAAATGACAGGATTTCCTTCTTTTTTAAAGACCATCAAGCAATTCACTATGCATCTGTATACCTCATTGTCTTTATCCATTCATCTGTTGATGCACACTTTAGTTGATTTCATATCTTGGCTGTTGTGAATAATGCTGTGATGAACATAGAGAGAAGATATCTCTTCAACACACTGATTGCATTTCCTTTGGCTGTATACCCAAAGGTGGGGTCTCTGAATCACATGGTAATTCTGTTTTTACATTTTGAGGAGCCTCCATACTGTTTTCCATGGTGGCTGCACTAATGGATGTTCCCACCAGCAGTGTGCAAGTGTCCCTCTCCATTCTTCATATTCTCATCAACACTTGTTGTCTTTTGTATTTTGATGATAACCATTTTAACAGGTATAAGGTGATATCTTGCTGTGGGTTTAATTGCATTTTCTAATTATTAGAGATGTTGAGTAATTTTTCATGTATCCATTCACCATTCATGTGTCTTCTTTTGAATATCCGTTCGGGTCCTTTGCCCGTGTTTGAATTGGGTCAATTGGTTTTTTGCTACTGAGTTGTGTGAGTTCCTTATATACTTTAGATACTAGCTCCTTATCAGATGCATGGTTTGCAAATATTCTCTCCCAGTCTGTGAGTTGTCTTTTCACTCTGATGTTTCCTTTGCTGTGCAGAAGTTTTTTTAGTTTGATGTAATCCATTTGTCTATTTTTGCTTTTCTTGTCTGAACTTTTGAGATCTAAGAAATCATTATCTAAGAAATCATTGCTCAGACCAAAGTCATGGAGATTTCCCCCTATGTTTCCCCTTCTAGTAGTTTTACCATTTTAGGACTTACTTTAAGTCTCTAGTCCATTTTGAGTTGATTTTTGTATGTGCATGAGATAAGCGTCCAATTTCTTTGTTCTGCATGTAGATATCCAGTTTTCCCAGCACCACTTATTGAAGAAACTGTATGTTCTTGGCACCTTTGTTGAAAATCAGTTGACCATAAATGCATGGGCTTATTTCTGAGATATTATTTCTGTCTAGTTCCATTGGTCAATATGTCTTTTATGCCAGTACAATGCTGTATTGATTTCTATAGCTTCATAATGTACTGTGAATCAGAAAAGGTGATACCTCCAGCTTTTTTCTTTGTGCTCAAGATTGCTTTGGCTATGTGGGGTCTTTTGTAGTTCCATATTATTTTTAGGATTTTTTTTCTATTTCTGTGGAAAATGACATTGGAATTTTGATAAGGATTGCATTGAATATATAGATCACTTTGGGTAGTGTGAATATTTTAATAATCTTCATTCTTCCAATCCATGAACAAGAAATGTCTTTGCATGTATCCGTGTCTCCTTCGATTTATTTCATCAGTGTTTTACAGTTTTCAATATACAGATCTTTCAACTCTATGGTTAAATTTACTCCTAATTTTGTATTTTTAGATATTATTGTAAATAGGATGCTTTTCTTCATTTCTTTCTCATACAATTCGTTGATCAAGTATAGAAACACTACTAATCTTTGTTGTCTTTGTGTCCTGAAACTTTACTGAATGTGTTTATCAGTTTAATGGTTTTTTGGTAGAGACTTTTGGGTTTGCTCTTTATAAGATCATGTCATCTTCAAACAGGGATGGCTTAACTGCTTCCTTTCTGATTGGGATGCCTTTTATTTCTACCTTTTGCTTAATTGTTCTGGCCAGGGCTTCCAGTCTATGTTGAACAGAAGTAGTGAAAGTGGGCATCCTTGTTTTGTTCTTGATAGAAAAGGAAAAACCAACTTTTCTCTATTGAGAATGATGTTAACTATAGACTTGTCATATATGACCTGTACTGTGTGGAGGTACATTCTTTCTGTGCATAACTTGTTAAGAATTTTTATCATGAAAGGATACTGAATTTTTTCAGTGCTTTTTCTCCATTTATTGAGATGATTATGTGATTTTGGTCCTTCATTTTAATTATATGGTGTATCACGTTTATTGATTTGCATATGTTGAGCCATCCTTGCATCCTAGGGATAAATTCCAGTTGATCATGGTGAATGATTCTTTTAATGTGCTGTTGAATTTAGTTTGCTAGTTTGTTAGTTTTTTTTTTTTTTAGGGTTTTGGTGTCTGTGCTCATCAGAGACATTGACCTGTAGTTTTTCTTGTAGTGTCATTATCTGGCCTTGGTGTCAAGGTATTTCTGGAATTGTAAAATGAGTTTGGAAGTATTTTCTTCTCTTCCGTTTTATGGAAGAGTTTGAGAAAGATTGGTAGTAGTTCTTTTTTGGATGTTTGGTAGAATTTAGTAGTGAAGCCACCAGATCCTGGACTTTTCTTTGATGAGAGTTTTTTTGTTACTGATTCAATCTCCTTGCTCTTTATTGGTCTGTCAGATTTTTTGTTTCTTCATTATTCCATCCCAGTAGGTTATATATTTTTAGGAATTTATTCATTTCTTCTAGGTTGTCCAATTTGTCAGCATATAATTATTCATAGTAGTCTCCTGTGATCCTTTGTATTTCCGTAATATCAGTTGTAATGTCTTCTTTTTCCCTTCTGACAATATCGTATCTTCTCTCTTTTTTCTTAGTCTAGCTACAGATTTTATTTATCTTTTTTTTTTTTTTAGTTGGAGTCTCACTCTGTCACCCAGACTGGAGTGCAGTGGCCATTCCCGACCACCACAACCTCGACCTGCTGGGCTCCGGTGATCCTTCCGCCTCAGCCTTCCAAGTAGCTGGAACTACAGGCGTGTGTGCTACCATGCCTGGCTAATTTTTGATTTATTGTACAGATGAGGTCTCGCCAAGTTGTCCAGGTGAGTCTTGAACCTGCGGGCTCAGGCAGTCCACTCACCTCAGTCTCCCAAAGCATGGGATTGCAGGCTGAGCCATCGAGCCTGGCTTGTTTATCTCCTTTTAGTTTTGTTTGCTTTTCAGAGCTCTCATTTATTTCTGTTCTGATCTTTGTTATTTCCTTCTTTCCTTTTGCTAAGTTTTGGTTGGTTTTCTTTTCAGCTCTAATTTGCTATTCATTTGCTGATTCTTAACAGTTATATATATCTTACCTCTAAATGTTTTGTTTTTGATAAATCAAATACAAAGCCCAATAAGACTTTACTACACCCCCACCAGAATGGCAAAAGTTAAAAAGGCTGGCAACACCAAGCATTAGTAAGAATGTGGAATAACAGAATTCTCTTACACTACTAATAGGACTGTAAACTAGTACAACCAGTTTGGAAAAAGGTTTGACATTATCTACTAGCGTTGAACAAGTGCACACCACAGAACTATGTTAGCATTCTACAATTCCAAGACCACAGTGTTGGCAATTTTAGTTTCTTCTGAGGCCACTGGCGTGATCACTTGCAGATGGCTACCTTCTCACTGTATCCTCACATGGTGACTCCTCTGTGTTGTCTGTGTCCTAATCTCCTCTTCTTATAAGATCAGTCATATTGGATTAAGGCCCTCTCACACTGCCTCATTGTGTCTTAAGTACATTTTTAAAGGCCCTAACTCCAATTACAGTTATATTATGGGGTACTAAAGGTTAATACATCAACATATAAATTTGAGAGTGGGGAGGAGACACACTTCAGCCCATGATACCATTAAAATTGAATATTAGTCATAAAAAGGAATGAAATACTGATATAGGCTACAATATGGATCAAACTCAAAAAGTAGGCAAATCCAACAAAATATGGCTGTTGGTCTGGGAGGGGCAGAAAATGGAGATGACTGTTTCATAAATCTGGTGTCTCTTTTTGTGGTGATTAAAAATATTTGAAACTAGATAGAAGTGATTCACAACATTGTAATTGTAGTAAGTGCCATAAAATTGCATATCTTAAAATGGTTAATTTTATCCTATGTGAATTTTACCTCCATTTAAAAAAAACCATCCAGACACAAAAGCAGCATGCAAAGTTGGGAAGATGTAGCAACAGCAATCCTCCCTGTTAGGGAAAAATATCTATCAGTGACATTATTTGAAGCAGCAGCATGTGGTGATAGCCAAAAGATGGTCTACTTTTAATGAGTTTTACTGTTTGGTTTTTTTAGCATTCTCTACAAATAAAATACCTCTTCATGGTCCACACCCAGAGTGGACCATTCCTACAGCCACTATCCTTCCAGTAAATCACTGACACATGATATAATATCATTTCAACCAAGTATCACATGTTCTCACTCATAAGCAGACCTTGAAAAACTATCATAATTCTATAAGAGAGGAATTGACAGTAGTGGGAAACTGCCCAGGGGGTGAGGGCACACCTCATCTACAAGGGTACCTGCATAGCAAATATTTGTATACCTAACCCTGAATTGTACCCCACATGCTTAAAATAAAACATTTTAAAGATAAATAAATTACTTATGTTCTCACTCATAAGCTGATGTTGAACAATTATAATGCTATAAGAAAGCAATTGACAGTAGTGGAAAACTGTCAGGGGAGGGGGGATGGGATTGTCAGTTGAGGGAAACTGCTAGGGGAGGGAGGGGCATACCTCATCAACAAGGGTACCTGCATGATCAATGTTTATATACCTAACCTTGAATCGTACCCAACATCTTTATAATAAATTTTTAAAAAGAAAAAAATTTAAATAATTAAAAATTGGAAAAAATTTTAAGATAAATAAATAAAAATAAAAATATAACAATAAGCTATCAGATAATTTAACCTTAAAAATTATATATATATATACATATATATGTATATATATATAATATCACTTCCATAGCCTTGGAAAAAAGGCAAAACTAAAATATAATGATTAAGCATAGCAACTTGGGTGACAAATGTATAACAAAAAGCAAGAAGCGATTGTCAGGATGGGGGTTATCTCTGGGAAAGCTTGTAGATATGGATGGGAATGAGCATGAGAAGGACCTCCAGAGTGCCATCCATGTTCTATTTCTTCACCTGGATGATGGCTACAAGGGTGTTGGTACAAGATCTTGTGTCTGATTGTTCAACATCTGTCTTTGGATTAACTAAATTAATTTTCTTTCAACTTTTAATAGCAAGTCCTATATGCTCTAAAATATTTGCCAATCATAATACACTTCAGATCTTCACCACTAAAAAAGTCAAAAGTTTTTACCAGGGATAAGCAAACTACTGACCATAAGTCAAACCAAGCCCTTTCCCTATTGTTGCAAATAAAGTTTTATTGGAACACGGTCACAGTTTTCATTTGTATATTATTAATGGCTACTTTTGTGATTCAACAGCAGAGTTGAATAGCCACAACAGAGACTGTTCAGCCTGTAGGCCCTAAAATATTTGCTATCTAGTCTTTTACAGAAAAAGTACACTGATCCTTGACTTAGGTCACCACAATAATTATTGAAATAAAGATTAGGATAATAGCCAAATAATTTAATAATGTTGGGAAAATCGGACAAGCCAACCTTTACAACACTCTCATTTTCTAGACAAGAAGCTAACTCACCAATTTATGAAGAACAATGCTTTTTTATCCCCATTTGTATATAAGTGCTTCTTTCTCCAGGGTCAAGGGAGCAAGTTCTAATTCCTGGCCAGCCCTTATTCCACTGGGCAGGTCTTACTGTTTTTTAAGGTGTTGTTTTTCATTTAGATGTTGGGAATGGTGATTGATAAACATGAACAATTTCCTTTCATATTTTTGAAGACTTAGATAGTTTGAATACTTAGTGTAGTTAACTATACTTGTCATTTCTGTTTTTTGAAGGAGAAAAATTTAATGCCAGAGATCTGAAAAAAAGGTCCTGGAAGGCATTGGGATAGAATTCACACCTAAAGAATACTTGGAACTGATAAAAACTCTGCAAGTTGATGGTGAGCATTTCCAATACTATTAGAGCATTTGAGGAAAGTTAGCCCTGTATCCTTAAGACAATTTTTAAAAAAACAAAACTAAACTAAAGCTATTAGGTTGGACCTGGTGGTTCATGCCTGTAATCCCAGCACTTTGGGAGGCCCAGGCAAGAGGATCATTTTAATGCAAGAGTTCAAGACTAGCCTGAGCATTGTCGTGAAACCTCATCTCTACAAAAAAAATTTAAAAATTAGCCAGGCGTGGTGTCACTTGCCTCTTGTAGTCCCAGTTACTTGGGAGGCTGAGGTTGAAGAATCACCTGACCCCAGAAGGATGAGGATGCAGTGAGCCATGACTGCCGTGATCATGCCATTGCACTCCAGTCTGTGCAACAGTGAGACCCCAACTCAAAAAAATAAAAATAAAAAATATACCTGTTAGATATCCTACCAGTCAATGGTGAGCATCATAGATAGTATTAGACCTTTGGGGAAAATTTGATGTACAGGTTTATGTGTGAGAATTCCTGGAGCTAGATATGTTTGGGTGCTCATATGAATTTTTACATCTTAGAAATGAATTTGGTCCTAAGATAGGAGCACACTTTAACTTAGTATCTTTTCATTACACCCAGGGTGCGTAGCATATGTGCTAGAGTGACTTATAGTATTAAGTCTTTCCTTGAGAGAAGCTGAAGGAGAGAGCTCATTACCCTCAAACAAGAGGTCACTAATTTCAGATGACATCATTTCAGTTTCTTTTAAAGGTCATGTCATCCAGCATCCTCTACACCATTGTGAGATGTCAACTTCATGCCCCTTTGGACTGTATCTTGGCACTGGCACCTGCCATTGCTTTCTGGACTTGTCTCTTTTCTGCCTTAGGACTCTTACACAGCAATATTTTACCTTCTCTTTAAAAAGCCTTCCAAGTTGGGCACGGTGGCTCATGGCTGTCATCCAGCACTTTGGAAGGCAGAAGCGAGAGGAGTTCAAGACCAGCCTGGGCAATTTGACGAGGCCTCATCTCTACAATAGATCAAAAACTGAGCCTGGTGTAGTGGTGCACACCTGTGGTTCCAGCTACATGGAAGGTTGAGGCAGAAAGATCGCCTGAGCCCAGCAGTTCAAGGCTGTGGTAGCCAGGAGCATGCCACTACATTCCAGCCTTGGTGACAAAGTGAGACTTCAACTCAAAAAAATTTCTAAAAAACAACCTTCCAGGTCTCTACTCTAATTCCCAAGAAATGTACCCCTCAACCTCATCAAAAATACCAGTGCCTGGATTTCTCTATTTTCTTCCAAAACATAAACTGTTTTCTAACTTCTTTCACTGTCTAACTCCTCTCCCTGTCATTCATGCTCTAAAAAGCTGCCAACATTTGACCAACCCTGTCATTCAGATCTTGGACTGCTGAGCCTGGCAAAAGAAAATAGCATAAATGAACATGTTGCTCCTTTCCAAGTTCATGTCCTCCTGGGTTGCAGAAGGGCCTGAGAATATGTGGACTTTCTTTCCTCCTTCTCCATAGTCATGTTGTTCTTCTGACTTTAATGCTCCTGTGAATTCAGTAAAACCTTATGGGTAGGAACATCATATGAAACTGGCATCTGTCAGACTTGCCCAGGTGTTGACCTATTCTTTGCTCTTCATTCTATCATGCGCTCAGGACTTTCCTCCGAGATCCCTTTTCTTCTTCCCAAATGGAATTCCTTTATTGAGGATCTACTAGTGATAAATGCTCTCTTTTTCCTTTTCAGTCAAAAAATATCTTTGTTTTGCTCTTCTTGACAGAGATGTTCTCTGGATCTAGAATTCCAGGTAGACAGTCATTTTCGTCAGCTCGTGTAAGAGATTACTCCTCCATCACTGCTTTCTAGTGTTGCTGACGAGAAGTGATGAAAAGTCAGCTCTGACTCTGTTTATGGGTCCTTGGAGAGGGATCTGTCATTTTTTTTTTTTTTTGAGTTGGAGTCTCACTCTGTCATCCAGACTGGAGTGCAGTGGCTGCTCCTGGCTACTGCAGCCTCAGCCTGCTGGGCTCCAGCAATCCTTCCACCACAGCCTTCCAGTAGCTGGAACTGCAGGCGTGTGCTACCACGCCCGGCTAATTTTTTAATTTATTGTAGAGATGAGGTCTTGCCAAGTTGCCCAGGTGGGTCTTGAACCTGCGGGCTCAGGCAATCCACTCACCTCAGGCTCCCAAAGCGTGGGATTACAGGCTGAGCCACTGAGCCCGGCTCTGTCATTGTTTTTAAGACATTTGTCTTTGATTTTGAAGTTTCACTATGATGTGGAAGAGAGGAATTTTTTTCTTCATTGATTGTCCTTGGGATTCATTGGGCTTTTTGAGTTTGATGATTGAAATCTTTGATCAGATCTGGAAAATTATCAGCCACCGTCTCCCAATTTTAAAGATAAGACCATCTTTACTCAGCAGGATGTGTTTCTTCTGGAACTCTGATTATAACATGTCACCTTCTTTCTGCATCCTCCATGGCCCTTAATTCTCTTCACCATTTTCCATAGTTTATCTTCTTGTGCTTCAATGGAAGTTTCATGTAATGTGCTATTCTGTATGTAGCAAGAGTTCCCAGAGTGCAAATCTACTAGCTAAATGTTTGGAAAATGTATGAGAGAAACTTCCCCCAAACAAAGAATGGGACTGTGTAATAATGTATAACATAACTAGCTGGGCGCGGTGGCTCAGGCCTGTGATCCCAGCACTTTGGGTGACTGAGATGAGAGGACTGCTTGAAGTTTGAGACCGGCCTGGAAAACATAACAAGACCTCATTTCTACAAAAAATTATTTTATTTAAAAAATTAGTTGGGCATGGTCATTCAGTCCTAGATGCTCAGGAGGCTGAGGCGGGAGGACTGCCTGAAGCCAGGAGGTTGAGTTTGCAGTGTGCCATGGTCATACCACTGCCCTCCAGCAAGGGTGAAAGGATGAGACCTGACCAAAAAAAACCCCCTAATCTTTGAGTATGTAATGAACATATGTACTAGGGGGGAAAAAAAAGTGCAACCAGGGGATGTTGGTGTGGGACAGTGTTCAATGTGGAAACAGCTTCAGGTTCCAAACTGAGGCATTGTCATCTTGTCCCCAGGGCCTAGTAATAGACAGTGAGAGCAGAGAGACCAGGCCTGAGGAAGGAGACGTCCAAGGTGTTCAGAGGACGAGATATCAAAAGAGAGAAGGAGAGAATAATTAATGAAGTTAACCTTTTTAGAGAGGAATTTTCCCTATTTCTTGATCATCTTTAAATGTCATTAGACTGTAATTCAAAACAGAGCATAAAGAAAAAGATTACCTTTACTCTATGCACCAGTCTTTTTGAATCAGTACACAGCTGCGTCTGTCTGAACTGTGGCTTTTCATTTAACTTCTGGGAAGACTGATCTACACAAATGGCTACAAGAAGTGAAGAAATTCACAGGTGAGTAAGACTTTTGTGAAAAGACATAAAATGAAAATGCAGATACCTCACACTCACATACATATTTAAAATTATATTTTCTTACTCTATTGTTGACTTATTAACTTCTACTTTTTTAATGGTCAAAGTTTGAGTCTAGTGGCATGAAGATGACATTGGATCATTTATGTCTTAGCAGAAATGTTGTGGTGCTATGAGTCCATAACAAACCCTATAGTCTCTGAAGTCCTATGTTTCTTGTGGGATTCATTGGATTGTGATTAAATAGGCACCACATCTGTTCATTCACTTAGAATACTTAGCACCTACCGTAATCCCACAAATGTTAAGGTAAAGCTTGGACCAGAATACAAATACTGTGGCCCATGAGGAGAGTCCAGCTCATACTTCAGGCAAGGCAAGAGTAACCCAGATTTCAACTGATGGTAATAGGATTAAGATGACTTGGAGCACTGGGATGTCCCCCTATGAGCTGGGTTAACTTCTCTGAAGTCATGAAGCCTGATAAATAATAAGCATGGCATTACTTATTCAGATTGAAAGAAATAAGTTCCCCAGCATGGGCAACAATAGTGAGACCTGGTCTCTACAAAAAAAATCAGACAATTAGCTGGGTGTGGTAGCATCCATGGTCCTGGCCACTCAGGATTGTCATCCCAGGAGGCTGAAGCTGTGGTAAACTGTGATCATGCCACTGCACTCCAGCCTGGGTGACATAGTGAGACCTGGACAATAAAGAAAGAAAAGAAAGAAGGGAAAGAGAATGAGAGGGAAGGAGGGAGGGAGGACACAAAGAGGAGGAGGAAGAGAGAGAGAGAGAGAGAGAGAAAAGGAAGAAAGGAAGGAAGGAGGGAGGGAAAGAGGGAGGGAAGGAAGGAAGAAAGGAAGGAAGAAAGGAAGGAAAAAAGGAAGGAAGGAAAACTTCCATTTCTTGTGCTCCTTGCCTGAAAACTGTAGCGAATACTGTACAAGCTTAGACACTTTCCGTCATTTGGTGCCAGTGGATAACTCTTGCCTCTCACCTTTCCCATCTTTCAAAAGGCTGAAAAGTTGACTCCAAGGACATATAAAAAGTACTGGGGAACACGGGGATTGAACTCACTGACTGCGAGCTCTAAGACCTGCTGAAAATGTTGCCATTTACTGGTAGGTGCCATGTGTACTGCTGTGATGTGTGTCCCTGTGCTGGGGAGATTTCAGTCAGGGAAAGTCATAAAAATGGGCCCCTCTGATTTCCTCTGAAAGACAAAGCATGAGCCTCTTATTGTAAAGAAATTATGCATTTGATGTTTAAATTTACAGTTTTGAGAGGCTGGCATGTCATCAGGTATCCCTGCACCGAGATAAATAAAGCTTAAGCCAGAGAGAGGGGAAAGAGGGTGGGATTGGTCAGCAGCAGAGAGAGAGAAAGGGTGAGCTCAGAGTGAGGAGGGGACATATGTCTCCATGCAGAGGAACGAAGAGTTGGCCACGTGACTAGTTTTCTCCTGGTCTTATTTTTGGAATTATTTATGAAGAGGCCGTGGGTGTGGGAATGTAAGAGTGTAAATGAAGAAGAAAAGTCTTTTAAAATCTGTATTTAAAAATTATGCTCTTTCTGCTTTTTTTTTTTACTGTCCATATAATTTTTTCTTTGGCCTTAAACTTCCCTTCTTTTACAGAAGATGGAAAGGTATATAAAAATATACAGCTTGACACTATGAAATCATTTCCTGGTAAGTGAGAATCCCAGTAAGAAGCCAAGTAAAACTAAGATTTGTAAATTTTACCTTAGCTTTTTAAAGGCCTTATCATTACCTAATAATTCAATTATTTGTCTTGTTGTTCCTTTAGTCTCTGGGTCTTTAAGTTTCACCTGTATCTAACATGATCATTTTTATTTCTGTGACACTGAAAAAGCTTCAAATTCTATTTACTATCCAGAGCTCTAGATATTGTCTAACATAATTCATCAGGCTCACTTAAAAATATATATGGAATTTATAGTATACCGAGGGTGCCAAAAATGTATACGTAAATTAAGAAAGGAAAAAACTGTATTAAAACTGTAGATGAATACAGGTCACCTTTGATGACTGCAATTTCAAGAGGAGTTCAAAGTGGTTCTCATCAGCATCCAGACACTTCTGATGACAGTGAACTAAAAGTAATACATAGATGACATTGCTTAAAATGTATATGCATTTTCTGGTGCCCCTGGTTTAAGCAGTTCATATAATTAACATATAAATAAAATTATATATTGCACAGTATTTTTTTCTACATACACCTTTCCTGCAAACTGCAGAAAGCATCCCCTGAAGCAAGATTGGCAGAATGTGTCATGTTCCTGGCTTCCAGGAGTCTCTGTAGCCCTGAGCAGTGTGTTTATTTTTTAATTATGACCATGTGATGAACTTGTTCCATTTGACCATAATGGGTGGGCAAATAGAACCAGTATTTTTCTTAGCTGTCAGTTCCTATTTTTTAATCACTCCCTTCTCATCTAAAGTGGGGAATTCCATGTCTCTAAAATGGATACCATTCTGGAAAATGTGGGTTACGAGCTGGAGGCTGAGGAAGTTGGGGACCTGCAGGACCTCCTGCTGACTGCTGGTGAGCACGTTGTGGTGCCTTCGGGGAAATGGGGGTCCTCTAATAAATTCCCAAATGAGTTCCTGTGGAAAAATCTACCACCTCAGATTACAGCGCTTACATGAGAGGGCGCTAATCTGTTCAGCAACAAGTCCCACCTGCAAGGCTAAGCCCAATACCACGGAGGAAACTGATGGCCTCAGAACAGAGAAGTGAAGCAAAGGGACATTTTGAGAGAAAATAAAATCAGAAAAGAAATTTGAAAATTAGGAAAAAAACCAAATCCCTTAAGTGTCACTAGACTAAAGGAAGGAACACATGATGACAGAAAAGACAATATTCCTAACCATCCTGGCTTTCAGATTATGAATCAGTCCCTAACAGAAAATGGGTGCTGAGGAGATTTCAGAAGTGTCCCTGCAGACTCCACTCCACTCCACTCCACTCCACTCCACTCCACTCCACTCCACTCCACTCCACTCCACTCTATCCTATCCTAATCTTAAGCCCCAGCAACAATAACAAACAACAGATTGGCTTATAGTCATGAGGAGTTAGTGGAGTCTCATTTCAAGATTAGATTCTAAAGTCAGTTCGAGAAATGAATACATCAAGAAACACCACTCCTTTCATATACATGTGCATATGAGTATATTCGTATTGTCAGACAAAGCCAAAAAGAAGATGTGGGTTAGTAGAAATACAGGAGAGCATGGAATGGGCATTTAGCCTTCACCATCAGCTCCTAATTAAGCCAGCACAAGAGTAAGAGTTGTCAGGAATCTCAGACAGCATGGCTGGTGTGCTGTCCCTACAGAACAGAATTGGATGTCAGCAGCAAGAGGGGAAAGCATAAACTTGGACCAGGATTTCTTAAATCTAGCCTTTTGACCCTCTACCAGGATGTCTCTCTTGAACTGATATATTTTAATGCAATAAAATAATCTTTTAAAACAGAAAAATAAATCTAAAAATAAGATTAGTTGAATACACGTATGTAGATGTGTGTGTATAGAGCAGACATTTCTTAATAAAAGGCCAAGAACACTCTTTCCTCTGGCTTAAGCTATTTAAAGCTGTTTGCTGAGGTCACAAGCAGTGGAGACCAAGTTGAACAGCTTCCTGAGGGACAGGGACATAGGCTGAGACTGACTCAAGGAAAAAGCCATACCCTAAAATCATACTTTAAGTCACAAGTCTCTCCATCTCATACCTGACAAGGGGGAGGGAAGGTGCCCCCACTCACAGGCCACTGCAAACAAGCCTAGAGCAAATAGTTCCCCATCCATGGCTCCTTCTCTCTGTCAATGGGTGATTGGCTGTTACAGTTAAGAAATCTGCTGTGTCAGCACACATGTGCCATGATGCCTTAACCTGTAACCAGTCCTGACACTAAAAAAAATAGCAAATTTCCAGCTTGACCTGAAAAGACCCAATCAAAAGAGGAAATGAAAGGTTGTTCTCAGACAAAAAAAAAAAAAAAAAGGAAATCTGGCCAACTTGAGTACAGAAGACAATTTTTGCAAGGCCATGGAGTGGTTCACAGAATCAATAAATAGATGAAAAACCAGAATTGGAAAGGGCAAAACCGTGGCATGATCAAAGGGTCCAAAGAGCAGAAATCATGAACAGCTTCATCGGGGTAATTACACTGAAATGAGTACCCCTTCTAACATGCTTTTCAAGATGTGGGCTCTTGGGAGACAGAGTCCCTCAAGCCTGATTGGAATCACATCCCCGAATGGCCAGGGTGGGATGTGCACTGGGATTTCCAGTGACCCCAGATTACTCACAGAGGCTACAAGTTTACACCCTCTCAAGAAAGGAAAGCATTATTACCAAGTGAAGCAAGAATCAAGGCTAGTCAACTAGTTAGCAGGGGAAAAGTCTTTTTAACTGTGGCATCCCCAACTCTCATCCAGGCATAATAATCTGGAGTAAACATCTTAAAGTGTGTTGTTTTGTTCATATAAAATACATAGTTTCCAAAATCCTATGAAAAAGAACTAGAGAATGTATTCTTCCTCTGGTAGCCACATAGTAAGCTTCGTGGTTATTACTGAATGTGGTGTGTGTCTGAGACTGTGAATGGCATATTGATTTAAAAGTCAATTCTCGCCGAGCTTGGTGGCTCAGTCTGCAATCCTGCGCCTTAGGAGGCTGAGGTGAGTGGATTGCCTGAGCCCGAGGGTTCGAGACCTGCCAAGGCAACTTGGTGGGACCTCATATCTACAATAAATCAAAAAATCAGTCGGGCGTGGTAGTGCGCGCCTGTAGTTCCAGCTACTTGGAAGGCTGAGGCGGAAGGATCGCAGGAGCCCAGCAGGTCGAGGCTGCGGTGGCCGGGAATGGCCACTGCACTTCCATCTGGGTGATAGAGTGAGACTCCAACTCAAAAAAAATAAAATAAAAGCCGATTCCCAGTCAGTTTTCCCAGCAAAATTTACTAAATAGATTCTCCTCTCCCAGTGGTGGGAGGTAGAGGCTTTGTCAAAGATGAGATGGTTGAGAAATTGAAGTTTTGCTTCTGGAATCTCAATTCTATTCCATTGGTCTATATGCCTGTTCTTGTACCAGTACCAGGCTATTTTGATTATTGTAGCTTTATAGTAAAGTTTAAAGTCTGGTAGTGTGATACTTCCTGCTTTGTTTTTGTTTTGTTTTGTTTTTGCTGAGGATTGTTCTGGCTATTCTTGGTCGCTTGTGTTTCCATATGAATTCCTGTATTGTTTTTTCTAGATCTGAGAAGAATGTTGCTGGTAATTTGATGGGTATTGCGTTAAATCCATAGATTGCCTTAGGTAAGATGGACATCTTAACAATGTTAATTCTTCCAATTGATGAACATGGGATATTTTTCCACTTGTTTGTCATATTTGATTTCTTTGAGCAGTGTTTTGTTTTCATTGTATAGATTTTTCACGTCTCTGGTTAGGAAGATGCCAAGGTATTTCATTTTTTGTGGCTATTGTGACTGGGATTGTGCTTTTTATTTGGGTTTCTGTTTGTTTATTATTGGTGTAAAGAAATGCGATTGTCTTTTGCACATTTATTTTATACCCTGAGACTTTGCCAAAGTTCTTTTTCAGTGCTAGAAGGTTTTTGACAGATTCTCTTGGGTTTTCAAGGTATACAATCCTGTCGTCTGCAAAGAGAGATAACTTGAATTCTTCTTTCCTATTTGGATACCCCTGATTGCCTTCTCTTTTCTGATTGTTCTAGCCAGGACTTCCAATACTATATTGAACAGGAGGGGAGAGAGTGGGCATCCTTGTCTTGTTCCAGTTTTCAGGGAAAATGGTTCCGATTTTTGTCTGTTTAGGAGTATGCTGGCTGTGGGTTTCTCATAGATGGCTTTTACTACTTTGAGGTATGTTCCATGTATGCCTAGATGTTCAAGAGTTTTATCAAGAAGGGGTGCTGGATTTTATCAAAAATGTTTTCTGGATCTAATGATATAATCATGTGGATTTTGTTTTGATGTCTGTTGATGTATGCAATTACATTTATGGTCTTAC
This sequence comes from Cephalopachus bancanus, assembly GCA_027257055.1. Taxonomy (NCBI): domain Eukaryota; kingdom Metazoa; phylum Chordata; class Mammalia; order Primates; family Tarsiidae; genus Cephalopachus; species Cephalopachus bancanus. Next base: position 85,534 of record JAPVLO010002850.1, on the reverse strand, counting down.
AAATGTTGAACCAGGCTTGTATCCTGGAGATGACACTTACATGGTCATAATGGATGAATTTTGAGATGTGTTGTTGAATTCGGTTTGATAGATTTAAACTTTAGATTGCTTAGAAATCACCCACTCCCTTGAGAGTGTGATCGGTTAGGTCTGGGGTGAAGCCATGAACCTCCATCTTACGTGAGCAACCCCACTACAGTTAGTTTTGTTGAAAGAGCTAGTCTTTACTATAAAAGTAAATACACGTTCATATGTTTATTTGGGAGTATTCGATTCTTGAATGATTTTTAGTGACAATCTTGTCAAAACACTCTGTTTAACTCTTAGCACCATGAGCTATAGGTCAATTACCAGTTTTATAAGAACCTCAGAAGTGCTGATTCACCTAAGCTTACCTAATATGATCTGGTCATGCGTGAAAGTATGAGTTTCTACTTGCTAAAAGTGGCTTGGTTCCAGGTTTGGGCCATAATAAATAGTTGTTAGAAATATCTAAATACATGTCTTGGTGCAGTCTTATGTTCTCATTTATCTTGGGTAGGCAGGTAGATTTGTCTGCATTTATTTTTATTTTTGTTTTAAATGAACAAGTGTTAAACTTCAAACTTGCACCAGAAAATGACGTGTTAGAAGAAAGACTGTCAGAATTTAAGAAAGACCGTGTGAGCCAAACATAGGAAAAAGCCAAACACAAACTTCACCAACTAGATCATTTTAAAATGAAAAGTCTCAGATATGAACTTGACCTTGTTATCTACGCTAAATATGACCAACAGAATGGTTAAGGATACTGGGGTTCATGGTAGTTTCACACAAATAATGTGAAGTATTTCTTGAGTGCCTGTGATCTTCAAGGTCTTAGGGATTATTTTATTTTGAAAGTTTATCTGTTTTATTTCTCCCATGTAGAGCATTCTGAAATGCTGGGGGGGGCGAAATGTAAGAAAAGTAATTTTTTACTTTGGTGAATAGGATGAGAAGTCAGTCATTCTTAGCAGGAACTGTGAAAGTGAAATGTTTTAAGCAATTTTTTTATTTAAAATTTTTTATTTTAAAATTGTAGGGTACAATTCAGGGTTAGGTGCACAAATATTCATTGTGCAGGTACCTTTGTTGATGAGGTGTGCCCCCGCTTCCCCAGGCTGGTTTCAACTACTGTCAACCCCACTTCCCCGCTCTCCCCCACCCCCTGCAGTGTCCTGCTACTGACAATCCTCTTTTTATAGCATTATGGTAGTTGTTCAAGGTCCACTGATGAGTGAGAATATGTGATACTCAGTTATTTGTTTCTGTGAAAGATATCCCAGAATTATAGACTCTAATTCCATTCAGGTTGCTGCGAAGTTCATGATTTTATTCTTCTTTATGGCTACATAATATTCCATCATGTATTTGTACCATTTTTTTAATCCAGTCCTCTTTTGATGGGCAGCACGGTTGGTTCCATGTTCTTGCTATTGTGAACAAGGCTGTGATAAACATACGTGTGCAGGTATCTTTTTTATAGAGTGATTTGAGTTCTTCCGGGTATATTCCCAGAAGGGGGATTGTGGGGCCATATGGAAGGTCTATTTTTAGAACTTTTAGGAATTGCCACACTGATTTCCACAGAGGCTGTACTAGTTTGCACTCCCACCAGCAGTGTAGAGTGTTCCCTTTTATGCAATTTTTAACAGCAGTGTTTAGATATAAAGGTTTCAGAACTTGGATGAAAAAGCATTAAGGAAAAGGTGTTAAAGAAATGGCATGCAGCAAGCAGAGAGATCCAAAGAAGATGACTTTGATTTTTATTTTATTTATCAAATCCATTTTTAAAAAATACAAATGTAAAGGCAGTTTCTTACCAGAATTCACCAGACTTGTCTGACTCTCCAGTTTTTTCCTTACGAGTGTCCACAATAGCTATAGTCAGGTCCTCTAGACACAGCTGAGGGACCAGGTTCTGTCCCCGATTCCCACACAGTTCTTTTCACATGAACAGTTTTATTGTTTGATATTGTTTATCCTCTAGTTATTTCATGGACATTCCTAGCACTTTTCACTTTAGCATTATTGTTTGCTTTTCTCATTCCTGTCCTCTGTCTTCTAAGGGGTGAAGTTCAGTGCTAATAAGCTAGCAGACTTCCTGGAAAATATGGGCTTTGAGCTTGAGGAAGAGGAATACCAAGACCTAAAACATTCCCCGCCAGTTGATGGTGAGATGCTCTCGAAGGGGAACTTTGAAGTCATCTATGAGAATTTCTGAAATTTATCTGGAACATATGTTCATATTATTAATTGAATAAGTCCATATTATTCATTTAAAATCTTTCTTCATTTCTAATGCAAGTGTTTATAGCATAATGTTATGCAGAACATTAAGGGTTATCAGTTCTTGCAGTAGACTTTACTGAGTACCTAGTATACAGAAACTGTTAGGAACATAAAAACAAAAATGCCAGCTTCTCTGGCTCCAGGAGTTCGTGGTTAGTAAGGAGTCTCATATGCAGACACGTCATCATAATACTGTATGGTGGTGCTATAATACTGACTCTAATAATGAAATCAAAGAGAGATTTGTCAGAAGACATGTAGGAATTCTCCAGTAAAAACAGCATTCCAGATGAGAAAAGCAATGTATACAAAAGCATAAATGCATACACAATCAAACAATGTTAGGAAAGCAGCATTGCAGATAGAATGTACTCTGTATTATAAAGTGGAAGGACAAAAGGCTGGAAAGGTGGGTTACCAAGACTGGAGGGCTAGCTAGGTCAGCCGTCATCCTCTTGGGTCAGTTTAAGAAATTTGTGTCTTTCTAGACATGTGCCCGTTTCATCTATATTGTCTGAATTGTCGACATGAAGTGGTCATGAAAAACTAACATCAATTTTCTTTGTTGATTTGTCTCCCATCTTTTTTTTTTTTTTTTTTCAATTGGAGTCTCACTCTATTGCTTAGGCTGGAGTGCAGTGGCACACTCACAGCCACTGCAGCCCTGACCCACTGGGCTCAGGCAAGCGATCCTTCCACCTCGGCTTCCAAGTAGCTGGAATTACATCTATGCCCAGCTAATTTTTTCTGATTTATTGTAGAGATGAGGTCTCACCAAGTTGCCCAGGCTAGACTCGAACCCATGAGCTCAGGCAATCCTCTCACCTCAGCCTCGCAAAGGGCTGGGATTATAGGCATGAGCCATCGTGCCCAGCCTGTTTCCCATCTTATTGATCTCAGTTCTAGTCTTTGCTATTTCCTTCTTCCAACCTACTTTGGGTTTAGTTTGCTCTTCTTTTTCTAAATTCTTAAGGTGAAAGTTTATATCACTATTTTAAAACCTTTCTTCACTTTTCATACAAGTGTTTATAACTATAAACTTTTCTCTAAGCACTGCTTCTGGCTGCATCCCAAAATGTGTGTGATATGCTGTGTTTTTACTTTCATTCAGTTCAAAATACTTTCTGATTCCCCAGGTAATTTCTTCTTGGTCCATGGGTTATTTAGAAATGTGTTTTTTAATATTTATGAATTTCTCAAACTACTTTTTGCTGTTGATTCTGAATTAATTTATGCGTGGTCAGAGAATGTACTTTCCTATGATTTCAGTTCTTTTAAACGGAATGAGTCTTGTTTGAGACCTAACATATGGTCCGTGCTAACGAATGTTCCACAGGTGACAATATTGGCCATCATCTTGATCCTACTGGTTTTCTGTTTAGTTGTTCCATCCACTATTGAGTGTGAGGGACTGATGCCTCCATTGACTACACTGGAATTGTTGGTTTCTCACTTTTAGCCTTCACACTACAGGCAGTGGCATATTTAGAGCATTTCTCTCTTGGAAAATCATTCTTGGTGGAAATATAGAGGACATTTTTGGAAGCAAAGACTCAAACTGGAAAGATATAGATGGCCATGATCCATAAGAGATAATGAGAGCCCAGGCAAAGGAAAGGAAATGAACTTAATGTTGGATATGTGACTGATTACGGAATGGTTTTAGAATTAACATGTGTTGATTGAAATGAATAGGTCTTGGTGACTGATTACATGTGAGTTATGAAAAAGTAGAAGAATTTTAGGAAGGGACATCTCGATGAGTAAGTCATCAGTTGTACAAGCCAAGTCAAGACTTCAAGAAGAGGTTCAGGGGACAATGTCAAGAGAGTAGCTTCAGTGTTAGATGAGTTGAGTTTGAGATAGCAAGACACTGAGTTAGAAAGATGCATGAAGAGATGGCTGGACCTTTTGAAAGCAGTGTGGTGGTTTTTAAAAGAACTAAACATTGACCTTCAATATGACTCAGCAATCACCCTACTGGGAATATACCTGTAAGAACTCAAATCTTTCTACAAAAAAGATACCTGCACGTGCATGTTTATTGCAGCACTATTCACAGTAGCAAAAACGTGGAACCAATGGTGCTGCCCATCGAAACTGTACTGGATTTTAAAATGTGGTACATATACATGATGGAATATTATACAACCTTAAAGAAGGACAACCATATTGACTTTGCAGCAACTTGGATGGATTTAGAGTCTCTCATACTCAGTGATCTATCACAGAAACAAAGAATTCAGTACCGCATGTTCTCACTTATAAGTGGATCCTGAAAATTTACTATAACACAGTAAGAAAGGGGTTGGCAGTAGCAGGATACTGCCCAGGTTGGGACAGGAGGAGTGGTACACATCAGTAAAGGCACCTGATCTCAAACCAGGCAAAGTGGGGACCAAAGGGAGGCCCAAATGTCACCTGTATGATGACCACTTGTATACCTAATCCTGAATTGTACCCCACATCTTTAAAATTTTTTTAAAAAGATGGTTGGAAATAAATACTCTAATAATTTATCTTATTTTTCTTAAACTAGAAAGTTAGCAAAACTTTAGGGATGTGTCAGAGCACTGATGAGATTATTAGCCGACCAATGGGAGAGGCAAAAGAATAAATAAATGGAATATCTGATGGGGAAAGCTTGAAAGTAAACAAATTGCATAAGGAGAAAATAGTAGTAAGAGGAAGAGAAGAAGAATTTACCTGGGTTAAACTGTGAACTCCCAGAAACAACAAGTTTAAGGTGGAGAGTACCAATAACTGCCCTTTACATCAATCATGCCTGGAATATGCTAGCATGCCTCACAATAGTGAGAACTACAAGCATCTGACAGAAAAATTTCCAAAATAATAGCCCTTTTGGGAAAATAGCAAAAACCTGGATTCCTCCCACTGCCTCCACTGCTTATGTGGAATCATGGAAAGATGTTGGAATTTGGAATCAGCCAGACATGGATTTGAACCTCAGCTCTGAAAGTCTTGGAGTGTGCAAGATTGGTCATATTCACCCCTCTGAATCTTGCATCCCTTCTGTTGAAAATAAAATAATAGATACTTTCCACAATGTTGTAAGTTCTAGCATAGGCCTTAGAACCCAGTAAAAACTTAATAGTAGCTTTTTTTTAAGTTGGAGTCTCACTTGTTGCCCAGGCTGGAGTGCAGTGGCATGCTCATGGACACTGCATCCTTGACCTGTTGGGCTCAGGAATCCTTCCGCCTCAGCCTTCCAAGTACCTAAAACTACAGGCACGCACCATCACGCCCAGCTAATTTCTTTTGTTGTTGTTGTTTTTGGGTTTTTTTGTTTTTTTGTTTTTAGAGATGAGGTCTCACTGTGTTGCCCAGGCTGATCTCAAACCTCTGGACTCAGACAATCCTCTCACCTCTACCTCCCAAAGTTCTGGGATTACTGGCATGAGCCACCAAGCCCAGCCAATAGTAGCTTTTATTAGTAGTAATGATAGCAATCGGTATGCACTTATCTCAATGCATAAATGCATTTATCTCAATGCTTGGTTATGGCTTTGCTCTGGTCAGAAGAAAGTAAATTTTCATAGAATATATATTTTTTAATATTTTTTATTATGGTTTTGTGGGGTACAGTTAAGGGTTAGGTATACAATTACGTTTCATTCAGGCACCCTGTTGATAAGAGGTGTTTCCCCGTCCCCAGACAGATATTTACTACCGTTAATCCCATCTCCCTCCCCCCATAGTTTCCCACTACTGTCAGTCATTTTCTTCTAGGATTACATTGGATGTTCAAGGTCCATTATATGAGTGAGAACATGTGATACTCGGACCTTTGTTTCTGTGAGAGGTCACTCAGTATTATAGACTCTAGTTCCATCCAGGTTGCTGCAAAATTCATGATTTTGTTTTTTTGAATGGCTGCATAGTATTCCATCGTGTATATGTACCACATTTTTTAAATCCAATCCTCTTTTGATGGGCAGCATGGTTGTTTCCAGGTTCTTGCTATTGTGAACAATGCTGTGATAAACATATGTGTGCAGGTATCTTTTTTATAGAGTGATTTGAGTTCTTCAGGGTGTATTCCCAGTAGGGGGATTGTGGGGTCATATGGAAGATCAATTTTTAGAGCTTTTAGGAATCGCCACACTGCTTTCCACAGAGGTTGCACTAGTTTACACTCTCACCAACAGTGTAGAAGTGTTCTCTTTTCACCACACCCTCTCCAGCAGCTGTTATTTTTTGAGTTGTTGATAATTGCCATTCTGACTGGGGTTAGGTGGTATCTCAGTGTTGTTTTGATTTGCATCTCCCTGATGATTAGTGAGGTTGAGCATTTCTTCATGTGTTTGTTGGCTACTCGGATGTCTTCTTTTGTGAAGTGTCTGTTCATATCTTTTGCCCATTTTATAATGGAGTTGTATGTTTTTTTTCTTTTCAGCACGTTTGAGTTCCTTGTAGATCCAGGATGTTAAGTCTTTGTCAGACCTGGTGTTGGCAAATACTTTTTCCCAGTCTGTAGGCTGTCTTCCTGCTCTCTTGATGGTTTCTTTGGCTTTGCAGAAGCTTGTCAGTTTAATAAGGTCCCACTTGTCTATCTTCTCTCTTATGACCTATGGGTTTTGGGTTTTGTTCAGGAATTGGATGCCGGTTCCGATTTCCATGAGGGTATTTCCTTCATTTTCTAAGGTTCTTATGGTTTGAGGTTTTACATTTAGGTCTCTGATCCATTTGGAGTTAACCTTTGTGCATGGGGATAGATAGGGATCCTGTTTCAATCTTCTGCATGTGGTCAGCCAGTTTTCCCAGCACTATTTACTGAATAGGTTCTCCTCTCCCCAGTGGTAGGTGGTGGGGACTTTGTCGAAGATGAGTTGGTTGAGAAATTGAGGTTTTGCTTCTGGAATCTCAATTCTATTCCATTGATCTATATGCCTGTTCCTGTACCAGTACCAAGCTGTTTTAATGATTGTAGCTTTATAGTAAAGTTTGAAGTCTGGTAATGTGATACCACCTGCTTTGTTTTTTTGCTGAGGATTGTTCTGGCTATTCTTGGATGTTTGTGTTTCCATATGCGTTCCTGTGTTGTTTTTTCTAGGTCTGAGAAGAATGTTGCTGGTAATTTGATGGGTATTGCATTGAATTTGTAGATTGCCTTAGGTAAGATGGACATCTTCACAATGTTGATTCTTCCAATCCATGAGCATGGGATATTTTTCCACTTGTTTGTGTCATCTTTGATTTCTTTGAGCAGTGTTTTGTAATTTTCATTGTAAAGGTATTTCACGTCTTGGTTAGGAAGATGCCAAGGTATTTCATTTTTTTGTGGCTATTGTGAATGGAATTGTGTTTTTTATTTGTGTTTCTGTTTGTTTATTATTGGTGTAGAGACATGCGATTGTCTTTTGTACATTTATTTTGTATCCTGAGACTTTGCCGAAGACCTTTATCAGTGTAAGGAGGCTTTTGACAGATTCTCTCGTGTTATCAAGGTACACAATCATATCATCTGCAAAGAGAGATAACTTGACTTCCTCTTTTCCTATTTGGATACCTCTGATTGCCTCCTCTTCTCTGATTGTTCTAGCCAGGAATTCCAATACTATGTTGAACAGGAGGGGTGAGAGTGGGCATCCTTGTCTTGTTCCAGTTTTCAGGGGAATTGGTTCCAATTTTTGTCCATTTAGGAGTATGCTGGCTGTGGGTTTCTCATAGATGGCTTTTACTATTTTGAGGTATGTTCCCCGTGTGCCTAGATGTTCGAGGGTTTTTATCAAGAAGGGGTGCTGGATTTTATTAAAAGCTTTTTCTGCATCTAATGATATGATCACATGGTATTTGTTTTGACGTCTGTTGATGTATTTAATTACATTTATGGTTTTACGAATGTTGAACCAGCCTTGCATCCCAGGAATGAAGCCTACTTGGTCATGATGGATGATTTTTGAGATGTATTGCTGAATCCGGTTTGCTCGGATCTTGTTGAGAATTTTAGCGTCTATGTTCATCAAAGAAATTGGCCTGTAGTTCTCTTTCTTTGTTGGATCTTTACCTGGCTTGGGTATCAAAGTGATGTTGGCTTCGTAAAATGATTTGGGGAGAGTTCCATCTTTTTCAATTGCCCAGAATACCTTCAGTAGGATTGGTATCAGTTCCTCCTTAAATGTCTTGTAGAATTCTGCTGGAAAGCCATCTGGACCAGGGCTTTTTTTTGTAGGAAGTTTTCTTATTATGTATTCGATTTCCTTGATTGCTATTGGTCTATTTAGTGTCTCAATTTCTTCTTGTTCCAACCTAGGTAGGTTGTGTAATGTCAGAAAGTCCTCCATTTCCTTAAGGTTTTCAAGTTTGTTTCCATACAAGTGTACGTAGTAGTCTCTAATGATCTTTTGTATTTCTTCAGGGTCAGATGTGACTTCATCTTTTGTGTTTCTGATTGTGCTTATTTGGTTTTTTTCTCGTTTTTTCTTGGTCAGTCTAGCTAGGGGAGCTTTGATCTTTTTTATGCTTTCAAAGAACCAGCTTTTTGTTTCATTGATTTTTTGTATTATCTTTTTGTATTCTATGTCCTGGATTTGGGCTTTTATTTTGGTGATCTGGATTCTTCTGCTGAAATTAGGGTTTTTGTGGTCTTGCTTTCCCAGCTTCTTTAGGTGACTTGTTAGGTTGTGAATTTCTGTTCCTTCCATTTTCTTCATGTGTGTTTGTAGGGATATAAATTCCCCTCTTACTACAGCTTTCAGGGCATCCCAGAGATTTTGGTAAGATGTTTCTTCATTTTCATTTGTTTCCAGGTATCTTTTGATCTCTGTTTTGATTTCAATATTGACCCAGGAGTTGTTTAGCATCATGCTGTTTAGTGTCCATGTCTTTGTGGGTTCTGGTGGGACTTTGCCGGTGTTAATGTTTATTTTTATTCCACTGTGGCCCAAGAAGGTGCATGGTAGAATTTCAGTCCTTTTAAATTTGCTTATGCTTGATTTATGGCCGAGTATGTGGTCAATCTTAGAATATGTTCCATGTGGTGATGAATAGGATGTGCATTCTGTGGACTTTGGATGGAGTGTTCTGTAGGTATCAATAACGTTCATTTGGTCCAGTCACATTGAGGTTCCGGATCTCCTTGCTGATTTTTTTGTCCTGATGATCTGTCTAGGGTTGTGAGTGGGGTATTAAAGTCCCCAGTTATGATGGTGTTGGAGTCAATATCTTTCTTTAGTTTTCCTATAAGTTGCTTTATGAAAGTTGGAGCACCTATGTTGGGAGCATATATGTTTAGGATAGATACTTCTTGTTGATGGGTTGAGCCTTTTATCATTATGTAGCGGCCTTCTGTATCTTTTTTGATTTTTAATAGCTTGTAGGGTATTTTGTCTGAAATTAAGATTGCTACTCCTCCTTTCTTTTGTATTCCGTTCACCTGAAAGTTTGTTTCCCCTCCTCTTACTTTGAGTCTGTGGGTGTCCTTTCTAGTGAGGTGAGTCTCTTGAAGGCAATAGATTGTTGCCTGGTGATATTTTATCCATTTTGCCATTCTATGTCTTTTCAGTGGTGCATTTAGTCCATTCATATTTAGGCTAATAATTGAAATGCAAGGGTTGATCCCTGTCATAAGCTTCTTACAGTGTTGTTCCTGTTTGTTTGTTGTCTTTCTTTGGGTTTTGGAGTTGGTTCATGTGTGTTTTTAATCTTTTGCATGTACTCTTGTGAAGAATCTTGATGTTCTTTTTTCTTTTTCTTCTGTGTTTAGTACTTTCTTAAGTGTTTCTTGTAGAGGAGGTCTGATGGCAGCGTAGGTTCTTAGGGATTGGATATCTGGAAAAGATTTCAATTCTCCCTCACTAATGAAGCTTAGTTTGGCTGGGTAGGTTATTCTTGGTTGAAATTGTTTATCTTTTAGAACTTGTAAGATAGGGCTCCAGGCTCTCCTAGCCTGAAGGGTTTCTGTGGATAAATCTGCTGCTATTCTAATTGTTTTTCCCTGGTAGGTAGTCTGGCCTTTTTTCTTGCTGCCTTTAGGATTTTTTCTTTTATAGCTACTCTGTTTAGGCGACTTATTATGTGTCTGGGAGTTGGTCTTCTTATTTTTTGTCTTGCAGGGGTTCTCTGAATCTCTTGTGTTTGAATTTTTTCATCCTTGATGAGATGAGGGAAGTTTTCTTGAAAATTTCATGAAATGTTTGTTCTAGTGTGGCTTCTGTTTCTCTCTCTGCCTCAGGAAGCCCAATTACTCTTAGGTTTGGTCTCTTGAAGTGATCATTCATCTCTTGCAGGTTTTGTTCTGTCTTTTTGAGTTTCTTTTCTATGCTTTTGACAGTTTGGGTTAGTTCTGTGTTTTGGTCTTCGAGCTCTGAGATTCTTTCTTCTGCTTGGCTGATTCTGCTTTCCATGCTTATTAGTCTGTTGTTCATTTCCATCACAGTATTCTTTACTGCTGTCATTTCTGACATCAGCTCCTTCCTATTTTCCTCTTGTCTCTCCTCAACTTTTTAAATTCTCTCCATTAATGTCTTGATGTCTGGGTTTGTTGCATGTAACCAGTCATTCTGGGGGCTCTTCATTGTTTGTGTTCCAGAATCTGTTTTCTCAGTGTCTGATTTTCCAGGGGTCTGTGTGAGGCCTATATTCTTCTTTTGGTTTTTCTTCATTTGTGCGGTTTCTCCCCCTCCCTACTTTTTCCTTCCCTCCACATCACCATCTTCTTTAATTCTGTTATTCAGGAGTAAAGAGATTGGTTTTACTTCTGTTTGTTCAATCTCCTATTCTTTATGTATGTCCTCTTACTTTGTTCAATTCTGGAGTTGCACTGTAGGTTGGAGGTGGTCCTTTTTGCAGTTTTGAGATTTACTTAAGGGGAGAGCTGTGATTCAAAATCTGTCTGCAGGTCCTGGTATTCGCTGACAGGCATGTGGATAATGTGGAACCCACTTCCCACTGCCCTGGAATCTGTCCGTGCAGTGGGGCTGTAGGTTTACTCCCTGAAATAAAATGTGGTTAGCAGAGGGGAGAGAATGGAGCAGATAGCGGGTTGAAGAGGGGAGTGGAGAGATAGAAGAGTAAGGGGGGAAACAAATGAGTGTGCCAACAAATAGAGAGAGAGGCCTATACTGAGACAGATAAAAACAATAGACCACAGCTACAGACGAACCAACTCTCATACAAAAAATAAAAGATAAAAATATAACATATAGTGATGCTAACATACAAGCTAACCAACCACCTTGTTAGTGTGCTGTTCCTCTATACAAAGATTGGTTTACAGAGAGAAGAAAAGGAAAAGGAAAAAAAAGGGAACAATACAGTAGGAATAGAATTAAGTCGTTAAACTAATAGAATCAATGAAGCACACTCTGAGACATTTCGTTTAAGTCCAATGTCCTTTCAGGTCTGATTTCTTTTATTCTTTTCAAGCTGGTAAATTAGTTTGCAGTTAGGGTCAGGTGCCCCTGGTCTGCTGTGAAGGACAGTTTTGATTACCCTCCGTTCAGCACTCTGGTCTATGTCTTTATCAAGCTTGTTTCTCCCGTTTCGGTGTTGTTACCTTGAATCGCCAGTAGGTGGTGCTATCTCAGAGGGGGTGTGACCGGACAGGAACAAGATCGCCACAGGCCTCAGAGCAGGCAACAGGAGCCTTATGGTGGGCGGGCAGGACAGTCTCGGTCACAGGAGAGGTGGCAGTGATCCCAGCAGATCTTCCCTGCAGGGGTTTGATGTGGATCATCTCAGGCCCGGGTGGTGTGATGTGCTACGGCCATCACAGAGGCTGCAGCAGCAGCGGCAGTGGCAGTGGCGGTGGGGGGAGGGGCTGCAGCGGAGGCACCGTTCGTGCTGCAGTGACTGTCCAGTCCGTTGTGATGTCCCAGCGGTGGCAACAGCCGAGCTCCATATGAAGAGCAGGCTGCGATGTTGGGGTCCACAGCCCCCCAGGGCGAGAGTCAGAGACCCACTGCAGATCTCCTTTGCAGAGGGCTTCAGAGACCGGGTTGTGCCATCGCCATCTTGCCGCTTCCCACTGTTAATAATTTATGGAAGGTCTACTATGGGTTAGGTGTGTGTTAAGTATGAAGGATGAAGATGACATAACCCCTCACCCCAAAGGGACTATCATTCTGTTATCTCCAAAATCAAGCACACATAATCGGTGCTGAATAAATGGTTTGCTTAGTCACTAGAAGGTCTATTTACTGTTGCTGCTAACATAGACATGGACACACAGGAGCTCTGAGTCACAGGGTCAGAGCAAATAAAAGGATCAAGCATGAATGGAATGAGGGGAACAATAGATGTGGATTAAACGAGACAACAAGGAGAAATGTGGTATGGAAAAATGTTCTTAAAGTGAAAGATGTAAGTAAATTTTATCAAAAAGAGAAAAAAGAAGGCAATGAAGACACTAGAAAACTAAAAAGTGTATAATATTTACTTTGAAACTGAAAACTTCAACTTTACTGATAAATTCTCAATATTGTGTCAACTCAAACAAAATATAAATTTTAAAACAAATTTTGGAGACTTTAGTTATGACTTGGCACTGACAAAATAATCAATGTTTTAAAACTTTCATTTTTTTTCAACCACTTGAGCATCCATGCTGAGTAACGATAGATTTTTACACATTGTTTTCCCATAGTATTCCTTAAATAGATTTTGAAATTAATATTTTCACTTAGGGAAAGAATGTTGTGCTATAGCTATGGTGATGGGAACTGTCAAAAATAAAATTAATAAATAGCATGCTTTAGAAAAAACTAGCACTCACATAATTTATGACTACATCATAAAATTCTTAATTTTTTACAATTTTACTTTTAATAAAATTACACAGAGCAATAACTTGTCATGATTTGCATACATCTACTGAAAATACTTTTTACTTCTTCACAATGAAATTTTCATGCTTTTGAATTTATAAAATTAGAATCAGAAATCAGCTTGACTTAGCTGGTGAGGCCTGCCCAGGTTCAGAAAGCCATTGTCAAATCAGACAATGGAGAGAATACAAAATTTTGATTTATCAGATCTCAGTGACATTTTGACTATGAAAGATTTTTGAACTGAAAAGCAGGTGAGTCTTAAAAGGACAATTACTACCTAGGCTTTATGAGGTATAGGCATTGTTAACAGATAGACTAATAAATGATTCTAACAAAGATTTCTTTGTTCTTATAGCTAAAATGTATCTATAACTATATAAAACTGATCTCCTGTTAAGACAATTCTTAACCTTTGCCACTGTCAATACAGAATTTCTATTCTAAAAACCTGACAATACTCAAAGCCCTTTTGGAGAGATTCTGACTTACAAATAAGATATATTTATGTCTGGCGCAGTGGTGCATGCCCACTTTTTTCCAAAAACCTGCACAATAATAAATGCATTCATTTCATTTTAAATTTTTCATTAGCCAAAAAATTCTGAATTACAAAAGACAAATTTGATCTACTCAGTGACATTGTTTAGAGGTGAATGTTTACACTTTATTTTATTATTTTTTTTATTTTTGAGTTGGAGTCTTGCTCTGTCACCCAGACTGGAGTGCAGTGGCTGCTTCTGGCCACCACAGCCTCGACCTGCTGGGCTCCGGCGATCCTTCCACCTCAGCCTTCCAAGTAGCTGGAACTACAGCTGCGCACTACCACGCCTGGCTAATTTTTTGATTTATTGTAGAAATGAGGTCTTACCAAATTGACCAGGCGGCTCTTGAACCCTCGGGCTCAGGCAATCCACTCACCTCAGCCTCCCAAGGCATGGGATTACAGGCTGAACCACCGAGTCCAGCTTGTTTACACTTTATTTGATAATCTGTAATTTGTTCTTCAACAGCTTAGTCACTTAGACATTAGTTCAATGAGGTTTAGTGTCTCAAGCAATTTATAGAATAATACAATATTTTTAAAGTTTTTTGAATAAAATATAGATTTCCTTTACAAATTTGGAGCTTACCTACTCTATTTCTGTGAAAGCCTGTGAAAAATTAAAATACATATGCCAGCAGCATAATATTGCTGCCAAATTGTTAAGAATATCTGGCCAAATTTGGTTTTATTAAAAAAATGAAATTTTATTTTCAAAAGATATAATGACAACTTATCAAAATTATTAAAACTTTTTATGCATATGGGCCCCTTACAGCCTGTGGATCCCAGTGTACTCCAGGGATAAATTAATACATTTTACTGTTTTAAAAAATTAAAATAGATTTGGACCTATCAATTTATTTTGAATATAAAGGAATTAAGACCTTTAGACCCAATAAGAGCAGAATCTGGAACAAGGACCCTGCAACTGGAAACAAAACTACTATTTTCCAGAACACTGGGAAGAGAGTACTGAGAAGGGAACCCTGTTCAGAAGATGTAAGTGAAATGTAATTAAGAACAAATGACCTGCAGAGGATGTCACAATTCCAGAAAGCAGTGTGGCTCAAAAAAATTTAAAGGAGGTCATAAAAACATGGCATAGGTGGGTTTGGATCCAGGCAGGGGACGGGGAGACAGACACATACTTATTAAAACTGTGGCAAGTAATTAGAAAAGGGCCAAGTAATATTTTCTCTGCCTTAGGTTGATACTGAACCCAGTGCTTGTGTTTTACCTGTGCTTACCATGGAATTCAGTTGAATATAGATGTTGCTGAGGGAAAATTCTGGGCAGAAGCTAAGTCTGTATAGTATAAAACCGATAAATTATACCCTCCCAAGAAATGGGCTTCTACACAGGTAGCCAAACTGGTAGATTGTCTTTAAAGATGTCCACCCAGTAGTGGGAAACTGCCAGGGGGTGGGGGTGGGACTGGCAGCAGTGGGAAACTGCTGGGGGGGTACACCTCATCATCAAGGGTACCTGCATAATGAACATTTGTATACCTAATCCTGAATTGAACTCCACATATTCAAAATTTTTAAAAAATAGAATTGAAAAAAATAAACTAAATAAAGATGGCCACCAACAATTCCTCTTATTGCATGTCATTCCTCCTTTCAAGAAAGGGACTCTATCTCTCCTCTTTCCAGCTTTGGCCTGGACCAAGAGGATATGGCAGAAGTGATGGACACTGTGCCAGTTCTGAACTTAGACTTCAAGAACATTGGCAGCATCTACTTCTGCTCTCTCAGAAATCACCTGTCATGCTTGAGGGAAGTAAGTCTAGACTGCTGGAGGAAGGAATCCACCTGGTGGAGAAACAAGATCCTCCAGCCACTCAACCCAATTCAGCAGAGGTACCAAGCAGGTAAAGGGAGCCTTTTTCCCATTTTTCAGACCCAGCCCAACTACCAACTAATTATACTTGTGTGACCCCAGCTGTTACCACATACAGCAAGAGAACTGCCAGTCAACCTATAAGAGACATAAAAAATTACTTTAGTCACTAATTTTCAATAAAGTTATACACTGGTAAGTAACAAGAATTTGCAGCAAATCCAAAGGAACTGTAACAAGGACATGAACCAGTGGCAGGAGAGTAATAAATGAATTTAAAATGAACTTTTAAAAAAAGTAATATGAAGTCACACATGCTAGGGTAGACAAACAAAACAAAATGAAACAAAAAGATGGCAATAGAAAGTAGCAAATAAGGCCCAGTAAAGAGCTGGGAGGCCAATGATTGAATGTTTAGAGTAATTTAAAATGTTAACCAAAAAAGTTTCTTGAACATGAAAAAAAATTGCTGTGATAAAAGAAAATTAGTAATTTTCAATGATAGTAAAAGAGCTTACTGCATTCCAATTTAAATATGACTACAGAAGTTGGAAAAAAAGAGTCATACCAAACAAAGTAACAATAATTCCTTAGTGTTAGAAGCTATTGGTATATATTCAATTCTATAAGAATTGCTCCCTGTTATTAAAGAAGGAGTGATAAGACATTTACTTAAATAGCCAAAGAAAGCAAACATTGTAAGAAAAGTAGAGATAAAGTGCCGTTTGTTGGCCAGATGAGATGGGAATGAGGCCTTCAGAAGTAGAAGACATTTCACATCACAATCAGGATCCCATAAACTGATATGTGACCCAAAAAATCAAGGTGATATCAAGACCCCAAGAAAACGAAGTATTCAAAATTCAAACCAGCACCTGGTGAAAGGGCTTGGCACAGTTCAGAATCACAGAAACAGATGACACAAAGCCAAGGAAGGAAAAACCAGCTGTCCTGGTCCCACTTGAGTGGCAAATAAAAATCCCCAGTGAATGGCCCAGAGGCTGCAAGTGATGAAACCAAGTGGAGTAAGGTGCTGGGGACACTCGGCTGGGATGCACAGATACGACGACTGTGTCTGTTATTTCCTGTTGGCTTCTCTTCTGGTTGTAGGGTACTGTGTTGCATGAGTTGCTAAATATTTGAACATCACCCCTGATTACAGGTGATATTGCCAAGACATTGGTGTTTACCCAGAGGTATCCTTAGTGCTTAGAAACAGAAAAGATACTCAAATATACTCTGATAGAACAGATGGGTGCATAAATTTTATATTATTGTTCCAACATTTTATTAAGCTATTTCTAAAGCTATATAGAAAATTCTCACTCATTCATTCATTCGCCTTATGTTTTCAGAGTTGCTGTTATCATAGCTTCTACCATGACAGATGTCCTCATTAACCCAAGTGTAAATTGACTCTAAAAGAAAAATAAAGAACAAAATTTTTAGAGACATATTTTTCTCAATTTGCCTCAAAAAGTATACATTTCCTAGTAATAATTAGAGAGCAATCTTAAAAATGGAATTTAAGAGGATTGCCAAAATTAACTTTCTGTCAATTAGATATTTATCTTATTTGCAGAAGCATGAATGCAAAAAGTATGTATTTTTTTTTTGAGTCAGAGTCTCACTCTGTTGTCCAGGCTGGAGTGCAGTGGCACACTCACAACCACCCCAGTGTTGACCTGCTGGGCTCCAGCGATCCTTCTGCCTCAGTCTTCCAAGTAGCTGGAACTACAGGTGTGCACACCTGTACCACACCTGGCTAATTTTTGATTTGTTGTAGAGATGAGGTCACGCCAAGTTTCCTAGGCTGGTTGGTCTCCCAAAGTGCTGGGATTACAGGCTGATCCATGGAGTCCGGCCAAAAGCAAATATCGTATCATAAAATATCTGGTGAATGAATGTCAATGCCCTTAACTGAGAAAGTTTCTTGTTTTAGAATTGTGACAGCAGTAACATTTTAGGATTACTTTATTATTCCATAGCAAGAGCTACCTAGAGCCCATATATTTCTGTCATTTCTAATAGTATATAGTATCGTGATCTTTCACTGTTTGAAAAAGAAATGTGAGTCAGGGGGACTATAATTTATTATTTGCACAAACATTTAGTTCATGCTGTCATTTGCATAACAAAATAGTCAAAGTGGTTCCTGAGCAAGTTTTATCTTGCATGGGAGTCAATTAAACTCCTAAATTAATGTATTAGAATGAACAAGGGTTGTTAATAACAGGTCATTACATTATTGAGCAGAAAACATCTTTGTTATATAAACATGTTTATAAAATTGCATTGCTGAGTAAGAAATTCAGTTTAATCCACAAATCACTGGAGGTCATATAAGAGCATTCTTTGCCTCATATAACAAGAGATGGGGAGTTGATTAGCTTAGTGGCATAGTGATGTCATCAAGGCCCTGGGGTTTCTCATAGTCCTCTTAACTTCAGCTGCTTGGCATTATTTATGTCTTTTTCTCAAGGATCATTGGAGAGCTACTATAGATCTTGGTAACATATTCACTGTGATGTCTCCAAAGGAAAAGACAGTACTTTCCCCTTGACTTTTGTTTTTTATTAGGGAGAAAAAAATACACAAAATAATCTACTTAGGATATCTAATGCAGTCTTTCTATTTGTATTATGGAGGACATGCTTACACCTGGGTGAAATGCAAGTGAAATAATTGATATTCTGGTATTTTCTGTCTTCCGTAATGTAAGGTGTTTTGTATTTTTTAATGTGATGATCAGTCTGATGTGGTTACAAGTGAACACAGGAAAGGTTCAGAAAAATGAAGTTTATTATTCTCACCTAGAGATAGTGCCATGGCATGTCACAAAGTCCAAGTAGAAAGACACCATGGTGATCAGAACTCAGTAGACAAGAAAGAGTGTGGAAGTGCTTAGGTGACAGACTTTACTGGGGTTTTCTAGGGAAAGTCAAAGCATGGAGTTGTAAACAACTTAGAATTGTTTGGTTTTATTAATTTTGGAAGGCTTTGAGCTATAGGTGTAAGTTGTCATTGCCTGCCCCCTGGATCTGACATCATTAAGAAAAAGACATATTGTGCCCTGAGGTGCACAGGCCAGACAGTAGAGATATCCCTGGCTTGACTAGTGTACACATCAAAGGCATGCTTCTGGCTGGGTTCTTTGCAATCTTTAAAAATTGACTAGGCTAAAGAGAGACAGTCTGTCAGTCAGGAGGATTTTTTAAAAAACTGAAAACATCACAAAATAGAGAATATTAATGTATGCATCATCACTACAAATAATAATATAAACATAACATAAAGCATATATTAATTTATATGTATTTTTGCATCTATTGCATATATGTTTTATATGTATATAGACAAACAGATGGTGCACTCTTTTTGCAGGAAGAAAAGATGAAAGAAAGTTAAGGGAAAGGGAAAAAATGTGTGTTTACCACAGAGAGCAGGAAAAAAACCCAATAACATTTAGATCTAAGAGACTGCAATGAGAACACAATATCACTTTATGGTATACCTTTCAAAAATGCATGAAATAAACCTAGAACATAATTATGAGGAAATATCAGATAAACCAAAGTTAATGAATATTCTAACAAATAAATGTCCTATAATCTTCAAAACTCTAAGAACTACCTTGGGATGAATGAGACTACAGGAATACCATAACTAAATTCTATGTAAGATCTTGAATGAAGTTATCCCATTATTGGGACATTAATAAAACTGGAAAGGAAACTGGGAGTTAAATGGCAGTACTAGCTTAGTACAGATTTTCCACTCTTGACGAATATTCAATGGACATGTGGGAGAATGTCTTGACTGTTAAATAATGAATTACAGATTAATTGGAAACTATTGTCTATACATTACTGAAATAATCATAAAGGTAGCATGTCTACAATCTATTTTCAGATTACTATGAAAAAAACAGGCTTTGTACTATTTTGTATCTTTTTAATTTACATTATTAATAAATGAAAACAAAACAACAATAGCAACAAATTAAGCCCAGGAGGATAACAGTCAAAAGTTCAAGTAAGAAACCTCATCTGCTGAAGGTTTTCTAGCCCCTGACATTGTTTCCCAGAGAGGAAAAGGCAAAGGAAGAAAGAATTTCTAAAGTGTGCAGGCTTGCTAAAGGGGATGAAGAGGAAGAGCCCTGTGACAAGGGGCTAGAGCGTTAAACTTTGTGAATCCCTTAGACAAAGGTCTTTTCTTGTAAGGTAACTGAGGACTCAGGCCTGAGGGCGGCTTCCTTGCTTCAGCCAGTTTGAAGGACACCTGGGAAATGTACTCTCTGACTGAGAGAAAGACCTAAAAATCACTACAGCGGTAAGCATTCATTTTAGAAAACATTCATTTATGTTTTTTTGTCATTCACAGACATTCTTTTTTTAATGCAGATGTTTCTAGGAGGAAAATTGACTGACTAGGGACAGGGAAGTAGAGACATTTTTGTTGTGTACTCTTGGATTATATATTAAATGTGTGGGTTGTCTGTTCACAACAATAAATAATGATTACATAAATATATGCCATTATTTTTTAATGTACCTATGTTGAAATAGGGGATCACTGCTCCCCAATTATTTTTATTTTATTTATTTTTTTAATAATCAGTGTTTTTATTATGATATTGTGGGGTACAGTTAAGAGTTAGGTACACAAATATGCTCTGTTCAGGCACCCTTGTTGATAAGAGGTGTCTCCCTGTCCCCTGACAGATGTTTACTACCATTAATCCCATCTCCCTTCTCCCCCCCCACATAGTTTCCCACCACTGTCAGTCCTTTTCTTATGGTATTACATTGAATGCTCAAGATCCACTATATGAGTGAGAACATGTGATACTCATATCTTTGTTTCTGTGAGAGGTCACTCAGTATTATAGACCATAGTTCCATCTGGGTGCTAAAAATTCATGATTTTGTTCTTTTTTATGGCTACATAGTATTCCATCATGTATGGATACCACATTTTTAAAATTCAGTCCTCTTTTGATGGACAGCATGGTTGCTTCCAGGTTCTTGCTGTTGTGAACAATGCTGTGATAAACATACGTGTGCAGGTATCTTTTTTATAGAGTGATTTGAGTTCTTCAGGGTATATTCCCAGTAGGGGGATTGCAGGGTCATATGGAAGGTTGATATTTAGAGCTTTTAGGAATCGCCACACTGCTTTCCACAGAGGCTGCACCAGCTTACACTCCCACCAACAGTGTAGAAGTGTTCCTTTTTCGCCACACCCTCTCCAGCAACTGTTATTTTTTGAGTTATTGATAATTGTCATTCTGACTGGAGTTAGGTGGTATCAGTGTGGTTTTGATTTGCATCTCCCTGATGATTAGTGAGGTTGAACATTTCTTCATGTGTCTGTTGGCTGCTCAGATGTCTTTGTGAAGTGTCTGTTCATATCTTTTGCCCATTTTATAATGGGATTGTTTGTTTTTTTCTTTTCAGCACGTTTGAGTTCCTTGTAGATCCAAGATGTTAAGACTTTGTCCGACCGGGATTTGACAAATACTTTTTTCCCAATCTGTAGGCTGTCTCCCTGCTCTCTTGATGGTTTCTTTGGCTTTGCAGAAGCTTGTCAGTTTAATAAGGTCCCACTTGTCTATCTTATCTCTTATGGTCTGTGGGTTTCGGGTTTTGTCCAGGAATTGGATGTCAGTTCCAATTTCCATGAGGGTATGTCCTCCCTTTTCTAAGGTTCTTATGGTTTGAGGTTTTACATTTAGGTCTCTGAGCCATTTGGAGTTAATTTTTGTGTATGGGGATAGTTACAAGTCCTGTTTCAATCTTCTGCATGTGGTCAGCCAGTTTTCCCAGCACAATTTACTGAATAGGTTCTCCTCTCCCCACTGGTAGGTGGTGGAGGCTTTGTCGAAGATGAGTTGGTTGAGAAATTGAGATTTCACGTCTGGAATCTCAAGTCTATTCCATTGATCTATATGCCTGTTCCTATACCAGTACCAAACTGTTTTGATGATTATAGCTTTATAATAAAGTTTGAAGTCTGGTAATGTGATACCACCTACTTTGTTTTTGTTTTTGTTTTTTTGCTGAGGATTGTTCTGGCTATTCTTGGTGTTTGTGTTTCCATATGAATTCCTGTGTTGTTTTTTCCTAGGTCTGAGAAGAATGTTCCTGGTAATTTGATGGGTATTGCATTGTTTCTACAGATTGCCTTAGGTAAGATGGACATCTTCACAATGTTGATTCTTCCAATCCACGAGCATGGGATATTTTTCCACTTGTTTGTGTCATCTTTGATTTCTTTGAGCAGTATTTTGTAGTTTTCATTGTAAATGTCTTTCACTCTCTGGTTAGGAAGATGCCAAGGTATTTCTTTTTTGTGGCTATTGTGATTGGAATTGTGTTTTTTATTTGGGTTTCTGTTAGTTTATTATTGGTGTAAAGAAATGCAATTGTCTTTTGCACATTTATTCTATATCCTGAGAATTTGCCAAAGGCCTTTTCAGTGTAAGGAGGTTTTTGACAGATTCTCTGGGATTTCAAGATATACAATCATGTCATCTGCAAAGAGAGATAGCTTGACTTCCTCTTTTCCTATTTGGATACCCCTGATTGCCTTCTCTTCTATGATTGCTCTAGCCAGGATTCCCAATACTATATTGAACAGGAGGGGTGAGAGTGGGCACCCTTGTCTTGTTCCAGTTTTCAGGGGAAATGGTTCCAATTATTGTCCATTTAGGAGTATGCTGGCTGTGGGTTTCTCGTAGATGGCTTTTACTATTTTGAGGTATGCTCCCTATATGCCTAGATGTTCGAGGGTTTTTATCAAGAAGGGGTGCTGGAAGGGTGCTGGATTTTATCAAAAGCTTTTTCTGCATCTAATGATATAATCATGTGGATTTTGTTTTGACATCTGTTGATGTATTTTATTACATTTATGGTTTTACGAGTGTTGAACCAGGCTTGCATCCCAGGTATGAAGCCTACTTGGTTGTGATGGATGATTTTTGAAATGTGTTTTTGAATCTGGTTTGCTAGGATCTTGTTGAGAATTTTAGCATCTATGTTCATCAAAGAT
Source organism: Cephalopachus bancanus (assembly GCA_027257055.1). NCBI lineage: Eukaryota > Metazoa > Chordata > Mammalia > Primates > Tarsiidae > Cephalopachus > Cephalopachus bancanus. Next base: position 62,992 of record JAPVLO010002850.1, on the reverse strand, counting down.
ATTGACCTGTAGTTCTCTTTCTTTTTGGGTCTTTACCTGGCCTGGGTATCAATGTGATGTTAGCTTCGTAAAATGATTTGGGGAGAGTTCCATCTTTCTCAATCACCTGAAATACCTTCAGTAGGATTGTTACCAGTTCCTCCTTAAATGTCTTGTAGAATTCTGCTGGAAAGTCATCTGGTCCAGGGCTTTATTTTGTACGTAGTTTTCTTATTACATAGTCAATTTCCTTGATTGTTATTGGCCTATTTAGGGTCTCAATTTCTTCTTGTTTCAACCTAGGCAAGTTGTGTGATGACAGAAAGTCCTCCATTTTCTTGAGGTTTTCAAGTTTTTTTCCATACAGGTGTACATAGTAGTCTCTAATGATCTTTTATATTTCTTCAAGGTCAGATGGGACTTCATCTTTTGTGTTTCTGATTGTGCTTATTTGGGTTTTTTCTCTCTTTTTCTTGGTCAACCTAGCTAGGGGACCATTGATCTTGTTTATCCTTTCAAGGAACCACCTTTTTGTTTCATTGATTTTCTGTATTATCTTTTTGTCTTCTATGTCCTCCATTTGGGCTTTTGTTTTGGTGATCTGGATTCTTCTGCTGAAATTAGGGTTTTTGTGGTCTTGCTTTTCCAGCTTCCTTAGGTGGCTTGTTAGAATGTTAATTTGTGTTCCTTCCATTTTCTTCATGTGTGTTTGCAGGGATATAAATTCCCCTCTTACTACAGCTTTCAAGGCATCCCAGAGATTTTGGTAAGATGTTTCTTCATTTTCATATGTTTCCAGGTATCTTTTGATCTCTGTTTTGATTTCATCATTGACTCAGGAGTTGTTTAGCATCATGCTGTTTAGTATCCATGCCTTTTGGGTTTTTGGAGGACCTTGTTGGTGTTAATGTTTATTTTTATTCCATTGTGATCCAAGAAGGTGCATGGTAAAATTTGGGTCCTTTTAAATTTGCTTATGCTTGATTTATGACCAATTATGTGGTCAATCTTAGAATATGTTCCATGCAGTGATGAGTAGAATGTGTATTCTGTGGTCTTTGGATGGAGTGTTCTGTAGGTATCAATTAAGTCCATTTGGTCAAGAGTCACATTGAGGTTCCAGATCTCATTGCTGAGTTTTTGTCCTGATGATCTGTCTAGGGTTGTGAGTGGGGTATTAAAGTCCCCAGTTATGATGGTGTTAGAGTCAGTATCTTTCTTTAGTTTTCTTAGAAGTTGCTTTATGAAAGTTGGCACACCTATGTTGGGTGTACAAATGTTTAGGATAGATATTTCTTGTTGATGGAGTGAACCTTTTATCATTATTAGTGGCCCTCTGCATCCTTTTAAATTTTTGATAGCTTAAATGGTATTTTGTCTGAAATTAGGATTGCAACTCCTCCTTTCTTTTGTGTTCCATTTGCCAGAAACTTTGTTTCCCATCCTCTTACTTTAAGTCTGTGTATGTCCTTTCTAGTGAAATGCATCTCTTGAAGGCAGTATATTGTTGCCTGGTGATATTTTATCTATTTTGCCATTCTATGTCTTTTCAGTGGTGCATTTAGTCCATTCACATTCAGGCTAAATATTGAAATGTGAGAGTTCATCCCTATCACAGAGTTCTTATAGAGTTGCTGTTCTTCCACTTGGTTTTTTGTTTTTCTTTTGGTTTTGGGGTTGGTTCATGTGTATTTTATTCTTTTTTCCTGTACTCTTGTGAAGAACATTGTTCTTTTTTCCTTTTCTTCTTTGTTTAGTACTTTCTTGAGTGTTTCATGTAGAGATGGTTTGGTGACAGCATAAGTTCTTAGGGATTGGATATCTGGGAAAGATTTTAATTCTCCATCACTGATGAAGCTTAACTTGACCAGATAAGTTATTCTTGGTTGAAATTGTTTATCTCTTAGGACTTTGAAGATAGGTCTCCAAGCTCTCCTAGCCTGCAGGGATTTTGTAGATAAATCTGCTGATATTCTAATTGGTCTTCCATGGCAGGTGATCTGGCCTTTTTCTCTTGCTGCCTTTAGGATTTTTTCTTTTATGCCTACTTTGTTTAGGCAAATTATTATGTGTATAGGAGTTGGTCTTCTCATTTGTTGTCTTGCAGGCATTCTCTGGATCTCTTGTGTTTGAATTTTTGCATCAGTGATTAGATAAGGGAAGTTTTCATGAATGATCTCATGGAAAGTTTGTCCCAGTATGGTCTCTGTCTCTCTTTCTGCTTCAGGAAGACCAATTACTCTTAGGTTCAGTCTCTTGAAGTAATTGCTCATCTCTTGAAGATTTTGTTCTCTTTTTGAGCTTGTTTTCTGTTTTTAAGAGTTTGGGTTAGTTCTATATTTTCATCCTCAAGCTCTGAGATTCTTTCTTTTGCTTGTGTAATTCTGCTTTCCATGCTTATCAGTTTGTTATTTATTTCATTCACAGTATTCTTTATTACTGTTATCTCAGATTTCAGCTCCTTCCTAGTTTCTTTTTTTCTCTCCTCAATTCTTTCTAATCTCTCCATTAATGTCTTGATTTCTAGTTTTCTAGTTTGGGACCAGTCATTCTGGGGGCTCTTCATTGTTTGCATTCTGAAGTCAGTTTTCTCAGTGTCTGCCCTCCTAGGGGTCTGGGAGGGACCCATATTCTTCTGGTTTTTCTTCACTTATGTACATTTTTCTCTCTCTTCCCTTTTCCCTCCCCTTCTTTAATTCTGTTTTTCAGGGAAGGTGGGGTTGCTTTTTTTCACTTGTGCAATTTCCTGTTCTTCCTTATGAGGGCTTTGTTCATTTTTGAGGTTGGAGTGTGGGCTGAGGGCTGTACTTTTTGCAGTTTTGAGGTTTAATTGAGGGGGAAGCTATGATTCAGAATCTATATGCTGATTCCAGCATCCATCAACAGTTGTATAAGCACACTGGAACCTATTTCCCACTGCCTTATAATCTGTCTGTGCAGCAGTATTTAAGTTTGTTCCCTGGAGCAAAAGGTGATACAGAAGAGGAAAATAATGGAGGAAGGGGGGGTCCAATAAGAAGTTAGAAAGAGAGGAGAGTGAGAGGGAAAACAGACAAACAAACCAACTAACAGGTGAAAAGGAGACACAAGCCCGGAGAGAAGTGAAAAAAAAAACACGTGAGCAAAATTTCCTAAAGAGTACTGGTAGCTACACAGAGACAGAGCAATAAATCATGAAACAGATAGTGTAAATCAGAAAGTGAATAAAAGTGAGCAAAACTAACAGTCAAAATGCTAAAATCAAAAGTCAAAATAGGAGATCTGATCATCAGCTTCTCCCCTTTGTTTTCCTTGCAGGCAGCTAGATTTACTCGCAGCTTGTGAGTCTGCAATGTTGCCTTTGTCTGATTTAGCAGGGGAGGGGCTTTGTCTCCTGTTTAGCGACATTACCTTGGGAACCAAGGTGGAGGCAGCTGACAGGTGGGTGGGGCAATGCAAATCTCTGCCTGGAGAATGGCCGATGTGGCAGTTTCACTCTGCAGATCTTTTCTTTCTGCTCATCTGGGTCCCATCTGGGTTCCTGTGTGATCCACTGTGATGGACTGTGCTGGAGTGGGAGTCACCGGGGATCAGCTGCACAGCTGGGTGCTGGATCCGGGTTTCTACCAGCAGGCTGGGGTGGAGGAGGGGGTTGGGAGTTCCCTCCTCTGGAGCTGAGAGTCTCTGATCAGCACCTTCTTAGATAGGCTGTTCCCTTACACCAGCATGGGTCGCTGCACTGAGTGCCCCAGCAAGGGTGGGCCCAGAGCTCCTGAGCTCCAAAGCTCCAAAGAGCAGGCAGTGACCAGTGAGAATGGCCCTTGGTCCCTCACAGGGTACTTCAGCCAGAAATGGGACCAGTATCTCTGAGGGGCATGCGTCCAGAGCCTCCCTGGGTGACCAGCAGCTTGGTGCCGGGTGCTGAGTGAGATGATGTAGCCAGGGAGGGAGCCAAGACCTGGGACTCTCATATGGCAGAAGTCACATATAGTAGAGCAGCAGCACCTGGGGCCACAGTATCCGTCCCTGTGTGGTACCGAAGGTCCCTGGGTCTCGAACCAATGCAGCTGGTGATGGACAGGGGGTTGGGGGAAGAAAAGTAAGAGTCTTTTTGAAAACTCATGTTTGGAGAATCTCACAAATCCACCTATGCTGTCGCCATCTTACCAGAACCTCCCAATTTTTTGATTGGTAGAAAAACGTGGATTTCTAAGTAAGAGAATGAATGGACTAGAAGGTAATGAATGTTCACATTCTTTTTACAAATAAGTTTAGTTTACTGAGGTCATGGGTACTTAAATTCTTGGTAGGGTTTCTTTAATCAATTTTTCATAAGCCTTAGGACTAGAATACATTCTGGCAAATTTTAATATTCTTCTTCATGTTCATTTTAGCTTTATGTATTGTTGCATATTTTCTATTTTAAAGAGTCACTACAGATATTTTAGAGAAATACTGGGTAACTATTCATCAGAAGTTTTTAAATATAACCAGAAGCTATTATACAGCAAAATGCATAGATACAAATAGTTGAATTACAAACTGAATTGATTTAACCCTAAGTTTTGGGCTTAGAATAGTAAAATTATTTAATTATTGTGTAAAGAGCAAAATCCAAAATATAGAATATTATTGTATGCTAATAAACATAAATAAATTGACCAGAATATATAAAATCATGTCCAATAACATAACTGTATTGCTTTTAAATCAAGTTGCAAATGCAATACAAAGCTGTTAGCTTCTAATAACAGAAAACTACAACATTAGCAGCAAGTATTCTTTATATTGATTCAGATATATAAAAATCAGTTGGCAACCCATTGATCTTTTTAGGTGCACAAAGATTCTCTTTAAATATGAGAAATAGAGGAATATGCTTCCTGTTATTCTGAAAATTAAGCTTCATAGGATCTAGAACTGCCATGTAATATTAATAAGAGAATATTAATGACAGAGCAGTCTAACTTACAGGTTGTATTGAGTATAAAGATAAATTTAACTCACACTTTTGCAACCATGTTTTGAAAATTGTATGAACACATAGGATGATATTAGAAATATAAATCTATGTATAAAGCAGTTTGGAAAAGGTACAAACAAAAAGTTTGCCTGGAAAAAAATGTATTTTCAGTCTTCAGTAAAAATATTTTCTCATGTACACATGCACAATTCAAGAATATCTCACTTTTTATAATTTCAATTTTTTATTTTGAATTATTAAAACATCTCATATTCAAAGAGTTTTAGAAGGTATGACAATTTTTTAAATTATAAAAGTCATTGACCAATTTATATATTAAAATTATTTTTTTCCTTTTTTGTAATAAAAGCACATACCACAAAATTTACTATTATCACTATTTTTTTTAAAGATGTGAGGTACATTTCAGCATTAGTTATATCACCACTATTTTTAAGCATACAGTTCAATATTGTTAAGTATATTCACAAGGTTTTGAGACAGATCTGAAGAAAATTTTAATCCTGCAAAACTGAAACCTTATATTCTTTAAACCACAATTCCCATTTTCCCTTCCCACAGCCTTTGGTAACTATCATTTTGCTTTCTGTTTCTATCAATTTGCCCATTTTAGATACCTGATATAAGGAGAACTATGTAGTATTTTTTTTAGATGGATTCATTTCACATTCACAAAACATCCTCTAGGTTCATTTATATTGCACAATGTAACAACATTACTTTCTTTTTAAGACTGAATAATATTCCATTGTACGTACATATCACATTTTGTTTGTTCATTTTTTCATCAGTAAACATTTGGGTTGCTTCTGCCTCTTAGCTATTGTGAATAGTGCTGCAATACACATTGGAGTGGCAACAAATATATATTTTTAAAAATCTCAGCTTCACTTATCAGAGAAATCCAAGTCAAAACCACAATGGGATATTACCTCATACTGGTCAGGATGGCTATCATCGAAAAGTCAAAAAACAGCAGGTGCTGATGCAGCTGTAGAGAAAAGGGAACACTTCTACACTGTTGGTAGGAATGTAAGCCAGTTCAATCACTGTGGAAAGCAATGTGGTGATTTCTCAAAAGTGTTTCTCCTTCTTCAAATTTTTGGAATAACTTGAGGAGGACTGATGTTAATTCATCTTCAAATATTTGATAGACTTCTCCATTGAAGTTATCTGATTCTGGACTTTTCTTCATTAGGAGATGATGATGATGATGAATGGCACAGTCTCATTAATTGCAATATTTTTTAAATGAAATCTAACATTTGTAGGGTGTGGGTTTTATTTATTCTAGAATAATCAATTTGATCACATAGAGTTGTTAATAGTAGTTTCTTATCATTTTTATTTTTGTGAACTGTTTTTAATGACCTTTCTTTTACTTCTGATTTTAATTATCTGGGGTTTTCTTATTTCTTAGTTAATATAAGATTTACTGATTTTGCTGATATTTTAATAAAAGCCATCTCTTAGTTTAGCTAATATTTAAAAATTGTGTTATATTCTTTATTTCATTTATTCCTGCACAAATATTTATTATTTACTTTACTTCCCTATAATAAAATAATTTTTTTCTTTTTCTAATTCCTTGTGATGTAAGTTAGGATATTGATTTGAGATTGTCCTTTTAAAAATATATTTGTCATAAATTATTATTTTTTTGGCAATGCTATAATACATCACTTAAGTTTTGGTAGGCTGTGGTTTTGTTTTATTTGTCTCAAGATAACTTCTCATTTTTTTTTGTGGTTTATTCTTCAGCTCATTGGCTGTTTAAGGATGTGTTGTTTAATTTTCACATATTTGTAGATTTTCCTATTTTCCTTATGGTATTGATTTCTAGTTTAATTCCATTGTGATTTGAAAATATACTTGGTATTATTTCAATCTTTTAAAATCAATTAAAGCTTGTTTTGTGGTTTAAGTTGTAGTCTATTGTGGAGAATGTTTTGTCTGCCCTTGAGAAGAATGTATACTGTACTTTTGTTGGGACAAGTGTTCTGTATATGTCTGTTAGATCCAATAGTCTATATTGTTGTTCAAATTATCTATTTATTTATTTATCTTCTTTCTGGTTATTCTATCCAATATAGAATAGTTTATTAAAGTATGTTATTATTATTGTGTTACTTTCTATATCTCCCTTCAATTATGTGAAAGTTTGCTTCATATTTTTGAGGATTTGACATTTGTTGCATAAATATTTATATTTGTTTTATATTTTTATGAACTGACATTTTTATCATTGTATAAATGCTCCTTTGTTTCTTCCAACAGTTTTTTATTTAAAGTCTATTTTGTCTGATATTATATCCACTTGTTCTTTTTTTTTTCTCATTTGTTTGGAATATCAATTTCCATCTTTTTCCTTTTAGTTTCTGTAGGCTTTTATATCTAATGTGAGTTTCTTACAGATAGCATATAGTTAGATCTTATTTTTAAATACATTCAGTAATCTGTGTTTTTAGTTGAGTTTAATTTACATTTAGCACAATTATTAGTAGAGAAAGACACATTCTTGAAGTTTTGTTAATTGTTTTCTATATATTTTATACCTTATTTGTCCCTCCTTTCCTCTCTTGATGCCTTCTTTGTGTTTTATTAATTTTTTTGTTGTTTCTCTGACAGACCTCTCATTTCCTTTTGTGAATACTTTAAGGATAATTTCTTTTTCATTACCATTGCAATTACATAAATATCTTAGAGTTATAACATTCTATCTTAAACTGATAATAACTTCAATTACAGACAAAAACTATATTCCTTTACAGCTTCACCTCACATTTTATGTTATTGATAAAACAAGTTACCTCTTTGTATATTATGAAACCATAACAGTTTTATAATTTTAAAAATGTTTTTGTCATGTAAATTCTATACAAGATTAAAAGCGATCAAATTTACACTAATTTAGGTTACTATTTCTGCTCACATGTTTACATTTACTTGAGGACTATGTTGAATACATCTAGTAAAGAACACCTATGCTTCTGTTTATTAGGGATAGTTTAATTTTTTTTTCAATCTTGAAGGACAGTTTGTCAGATATAATATTGTTTCTTACTTGTTTGACCTTTTTTATACTTTTATTTTTAGCACTTTGAATATTGTTTTCTATATGTTTTATACCTTATTTGTCTCTTCCCTTTAACCTGTGAGATTTCTTCTTCTATTTTTTTTTGAGTTGGAGTCTCACTCTGTCACCCAGACTGGAATGCAGCGGCACGCTCCTGGTCACCACAGCCTCACCCTGCTGGGCTCTGGCGATCTTTCCACCTCAGTCTTCCAAGTTGCTGGAACTACAGGTGCATGCTACCACTCCTGGCTAATTTTTGATTTATTGTAGAGATGAGGTCTCACCAAGTTCCCCAGGCGGGTCTCGAACAAGCAGGATCAAGCAATCCACTCACCTCAGCCTCCCAAAGTACTGGGATTACAGGCTGAGCCACTGAACCCTGTGAGGTTTCCTCTATGTTTCACTTATTTTTGTGTTTGCTGCATTTTCTTTTGATATTTTAGCCAAACATTTTTTGCCTAGAATGTCCAGAAAAGTTTTTCCTAGGTTATTCTAGAATTTTTATGCTTTCAAGTCTGACATTTAAGTCTTTAATCCATCTTGAGTTAATTTTTCTATATGATGAGTAATAGGGATCAAGTTTCATTTTTCTGAATTGAGTTATTCAATTTTTCTAGCACCATGTTTTGATAAGATGTCCTTTCCCCAGTGTATGTTTTGTTTGCTTTGCCAAAGACCAATCAGTTTTAGGTATTTGGGTTTGTTTCTATGTTCTCTAGTCAGTTTCATTGGTCCATGTGTCTTCTCTTGTACTACTACCATGCAGTTTTGATTACTACAGCCTTGCAGTATAATTTGATGTCAAGCAACATGATGCCTCCAACTTTGTTCTTTTTGCTTAGGACTGCTTTGGCTATTCTGGTTCTTTTTGATTCCATATGAATTTTAGGATTGCTTTTTCTAATATTGTAAAAAATAATGTTAGTAGTTTGATGGGGATTGCATTGAATTTCTAGATTAGTTTAGATAATATAATTATTTTAGCAATGGTAATTCTTCCAATGCATAAAAATGAGATGTTTCTCCATTTGTGTTCTCTGAAATTTTTTTCATTAATGTTTTATATTCTCCTTGTGGAGATCTTTCACCTCCTTGGTTAAATATATTCCTAGGTATTTTAGGTTTTTGGCAGCTATTGTAAATAAAATTAAGTTCTTGAGTAGATCTTCAGCTGATTGGTTGTTATCAGTGTATAACAGGACCACTGATTTGTGTGTGTTAATTTTATAAATCATTACCAAATTCATTTATCAAGTTGTGAAGTCTTTTGGAGGAGTCCTTAGCATTCTCTAGATATAATATCATATTGTCAGCATACAAGGATAGTTTGATTTCTTATTTTCCAATTTGGATACACTTTATTTATTTCTTCTGTCTGATTGCTATGGCTAGGACTTTTATTACTATGCTGAATAAGAATGATGAAAGTGGACATGCTTGCTTTATTCTAGTCAAGGGGAAATACATTTAGTTTTTCTCTGTTCAGAATGCCATTGGCTGTGGGCTTGTCATATATGGCTTTTATAATTTTGAGGAATTTTTTTTCTGTTTCTATGTTGCTGGAGGTTTTTATTATGAAAGAATGCTGAATTTTATCAAATGCATTTTTATCTATTAAAATAATCATGTAATTTTTTTTAGTTCTGTTTATATGGTGTATCCCATTTATTGACTTTTATCTGTTGAACCATCCTTGTATCTCTGAGATAAAACTTACGTGATCATGGTGCAATTTTTTAAAGTACTGTTGAATTTGGTTTGTTAATACTCTGACCAGGATTTTCACATCTATATTCACAAGGAATATTGATATGTTGTGTGTTTTTTTTGTTGTTGTTTTGTTTTGTCTTTTCCTGGCTTTGGTATCAGTGTAATACTGGCTTTGTAGGATGAGTTAGGAAGAATTCCTTCATATTCAATCTTGTAGAATATCTTCAGTAAAATTGGTACTAGTTATTTGAAAGTCTGATAGAATTTTGCTGTAAGCTCATTAGCCTCCTTTTTTATTTTTTGGTTGGGAGAGACTTTTAATACTGTGTTATCTCACTACTTGCTATTGGTCTGTTCAGAGTTTCTATTTCTTCCTAATTCCAAGTTTGAAGATTGTATATTTCCAAGAATTTATGCATTTCCCCTAGATTGTCTAGTTTGGTCTTATAGAGGTGTTTACAATAATCTCAGATGATCTTTTTTATTTCCGTCATATCATTTGTAACATCTCCATTTTTGTTTCTGATGGAGCTAATTTGAATTTTCTCTCTTTACTTCTGAATTAATCTAGCTAGCAGTCTATCAATTTTTGTTTATCTCTTCAAAGAATCAATTTTTTATTTTATTGATTCTTTGTATTTTTTTAAATTTCAATGTCACTTAATTCTGCTCTGATCTCCATTATTTATTTTCTTCTGCTAGTTTTGACTTTGTTTGTCTTTTTCTGGTTCCTTGAGATGTGGTGTTAGGTTGGCAATATGTGATCTTTCAGTTTTCCTAATGTAGGCTTGAAGCACTATAACTATTTTTCTGAGCATAACTCTGGATGTGTACTAGAGGTTTTGATAATTTGTTTCATTGTTGTCATTCATTGTGAGAAATCTTTAAATTTCCATCTTGATTTCAGTATCAACTCAAATATCATCCAATGGCAGATTGTTTAACTTCCATGTTTTTGCTTGATTTTGTGAACACTTCTTGGAGTTAATTTTTAGTTTTATTTCACTTTGGTCTGAGAATGTGCTTGATATAATTTTGATTTTTAAAAAAATTATTGAGACTTGATTTGTGGCCTACTGTATGTTTTATTTTGGAGAATAATTTATATGCTGATGAGAAGAGTGTTTATTCTGTAGTTTTGGGGTAGAATGTTTCCTAGATGTCTGTTATTTCCATTTGCTCTAGGATCTAGTTTAACTCCAACAATTATTTGTTGGCTTTCTGCCTTAAATATCTGTTTATTGATGTCAATGGAATGTTGAAGTTTCCCAAGAGTTTTGTATTACCGTCTACCTCTTTTTTTTTTTTTTTTTTGAGTTGGAGCCTTACTCTGTTGCCCAGACTGGAGTGCAGTGGCCGCTCCCGGCCACCGCAGCCTCGACCCGCTGGGCTCCGGCAATCCTTCCGCCTCAGCCTTCTGAGTAGCCGGAATTACAGGCATGCACTACCACGCCCGGCTGATTTTTTAATTTATTGTAGAGATGAGGTCTCGCTGCCCAGGCGGGTCTCAAACCCACAGGCTCAGGCAATCCACTCACCTCAGCCTCCCAAAGGCGCGGGATTACAGGCTGAGCCACCGAGCCCAGCTTTTTTTTAGGTCTAGTAGAATTTGTTTTATAAAGCAGGGAGGTCTGATGTAGGATGCTTATATATTTTAAATTATTACATCTTCTTGTTGGATGGACCCTTTTATCATTATAACCATCTTTCTCTTTTTTAATGTTAATTTATTGTCCATTTTATCTAACATGAGAATGGCTACTCCTGCTCATATTTTGATTTTCATTTGCATGGAATATTTTTTCCACTCCTTTATTTTGAATCTTTGTGCAGTATGTGAGCCTCTTGAAGGCAGCAGATATGTGGGTTGTGTGAGTTTTCTTTTTAAAAATCCATTCTGTCAGTCTATATCTTTTTAGTAAGATATTGAGACCATTTACATTCAAAATTAATAATGGTATGTAAAGTATTATCCATTCATCATGCTGGTGGTTATCCAGTTGTTTTATCTATTTATGTACCGACTTATTTTCTCTATTGTATGGATATTCTACAAGCCCTGTGAAATTTATGATTTCCAGATTTTTCTGCCTGTGTATATAGACTGCTTGCTTCAGTTTTTAGAACTCCTTTGAGTATTTCTTGTAGAGCCAATCTAGTGGTGACAAATTCCCTCATCATTTGGTATTTTATTGTCTTAGAAAAAGTTTATTTCTCTTTATTTTGGTCTTTCTGTTTAGACGTACATTAATCTTGCTTATTCTTTCAAAAAAACAGCTTTTTGTTTTTTGGATTTTTTCTATATTTTTATTTTCTGTGTCCATTACTTGGGCTTTTACTTTAGTGCTCTGGATTCTTCTGCTAAAGTTAGCATTTTGGTGGTCTTGCTTTTCCAGTTCCCTCAAGTGATTTTTTAGGCTGTTAACTTGTGTGATATTTTCATTTTCTTGATGTTTGTTCATAGAGATATACATTCCTCTCTTAGAACTACTTTTATGGCAACACAGAGGTTTTGGTAGGATGTTTCTTTGTTTTCATTTGTTTCTAGTAATCTTTAATTTGTTATGATTTCTGTGTTGATCCAGTAGTTGTTCAGCATCATGTTATTTAGTGCCCAAGTCTTTGTGGGTTTTGGGAGAATCTTAGTTTATTAGCTACTGGTTGTTCATTAAACTAATGTAAATTTGATTTGAGGGGATTTTTTTCTTCTGACTTATTCTTTCAAATGAGATTCTGGCTAATAAAGATTAAAGAAGAGTCATTGATTTTTTGGTCAAACTTCTGATATTATTATTTCTTTTTTTAAAAATGGATTGGTTTTATTGACTAAAAATCAATGTATATTTGATCAAACTTCTTTTCAATATTTTGAAAAATTATATACATACATATATTTTTCATTTTACCATGATAAAAATAAACTAGAGTTTTCCAATCTTGAGACATTTTTTTTCTCTCTCGTTTTTAAGTTGGAGTCTCACTGTGTCACCCAGGCTGGAATGCAGTGGCACATTCATGGCTACTGCAGCCTCGACCTGCTGGGCTCAGGCAATCCTTCCACCCCAACCTTCCAAATAGCTGGAATCACAGACATATGCCACCATGTCTGGCTAAGTTTTTGATTTATTGTAGAGATGAGGTCTCATCATGTTGCTCATGCTGGTCTTGCACTCCTGGATTCAGGCAATCCTCTTGCCTACCAAAGTGCTGGGGTTACAGATTTCAGCCACCACATGCAGTTTGAGCCATTTTATATTCCTTGATTTTTTTGAGACATACTTAAAAATTTCAATGATTATTTCATTTACTTTTTGATTTTTAGATGTTTAAGTTTATAGACATAACGGATTTTCACGTTCATGTTTTTATTGCCAAAATTGTCATGTTTTTTATTAGGCAATTTAGTGTATTGATAGAATTTTCAAAAACAAATCAAAAAATAAAAACTCATTTTATCTTGTTTGAACATAAAATGCTTTATTAAAGCATAGTAGGTATCAAACACCATTATCAAAAACAACCATAAAGTGGCTTGGAGGTTGTTGGAACACTAAATGATTTAGTAAGATTCCTATTTGTCAGAGTGTGAGACTAAGCACAGAAGTCCAAGGTGAGTGGTGCCAATGTAGTGGTGTGTCCAGACACCCTACAGCCTGGATCATGTGGAAGAAGGTGGGAAGTCAAGTGCAGGAGTGATAGGGAATAAACATCTTGGGTCCCTGTTGAATATGAAACAAACTTTTGATGGATTGTCTACTTCTTGACTTCATGACAAAAGAAGAAATAAATGTTTAAATAGTGCTTAAATATTCTTAAATTTAAAAACTTTATTAAATCTGTCATTTGCAGATATACTTTTTTTTAAGCTGGGGTCTCACACTGTCATCCAGGGTAGAGTGCAGTGGCATGATCATGTCTCACTGCAGTCTCAACCTCCTGGGCTCAGGTAATCCTCCCAGATCCTGAGTACCTGGGATTACAAGCATGGACCACCACACCTGGCTAATTTTTTTAAAAAAGTTTTTGTAGAGATGTGGTCTTGCTATATTACCCAGGTGAGTCTCAAACTCCTAGGCTCAAGCAATCCTCCTGTCTCAGCCTTCCAAAGTATTAAGATTATGGGTATGAGCCACCATGCTGAGCTGATTTAATTGTAATTGTTACAGTCTTTACACAATATTCTGTGAATTTTATATTTTCCTTTTTGCAAAATTTAAATTGACGCACTTATAACCTGGCAGAATATCCAGCTTGTCAGGAAAAGTCAATGGTAATAACTAGAACTGTTTCTATTTACTAAAATAGCAGTCCAAATGAAATAATCCATCCCTGTGAAAATCACAGAGATTAATGTTATGGGCAAAATTTTGAATGATGCAGCTACAAAGATGCTTATCATCTACCCATTAATTTATCTGGTTTGAACAATCCAACAGTCTGACATGGGTTAGAAAATGAGAATAGATTATAAGGAAATTAATTGAGTAGTGACCCCAGTTAAAATCTTTTACATTACTATGATTCCATGGCTGGGTTTAACAAAGGTTGTAAGTTTTCAAGGTAGACAGAGGACAGAAGCCAATATTCTGGTGTAGCAAGCAATTATTTTTTAAAAAAACAGATTTCCACATTTCACAGGACAAAGATTATTGAATTCTACCATATGTCCTGCATACTATTATACTCTATCATTAGTTGTATTATAAATGGCCTCAGATTATAAACGGTGCCAGATACACTAAGGAATAATGGCAAAAGCTCCAAAACAACATTAAAAAATTCTTTAAATTTCTTCCAACGTCACTGCATATGTGTATATGTTTATATATATGTACCGGGGGTGCCAAAAAAATTTATACACATTTTAGTCAATGTCTTCTATGTATTACTTTTAGAAGCTGAATTGAATTACAATAGCAATGTGTAATTGCAGAAGTCACAAGTAACATATTCATCTTTTGCTATTGGGATATATTGAGTGTTACAACTTTAATACAGTTTTTTCCTTTCTAAAAATGTGTATATATTTATTGTCTATCTGTCTCTGTCCTTGTCTGTGTTTATCTTTCTCTCTGAATACGCACACATACACACACGCACACAACCACACATAAACATATTTATGAGTTTTTTAAAAATTTGCAAATATACAAATTGCTGTACATCCTATGAATGTCAAAATCAGTATAGATGAAACCTAATCTACTATATACACTTTGTGTTCTGTGGTACCTTCACTGTTGTAAAATTTGTGTCTTAAAAAGTGAAGAATTTTGCTATTTAATTTTCAGTGCAGTTAAATGAGTACGCAGGTAATGACTACTGGACTTTAAAAGTATAAATTGATGTTATTTGAATATTTCATTTACATATGCAGATATTTTTTTGTATTAAGCTGAAAATAAAACAAAGTGCAAGTCTGAACACTTTGCATATATTTTTCCTGTCATAGTAATACATAAATTCCACTCAAATAAGAGATTGCAGTCTTATGAAAATATTCTAAAAAGTTGTTGATTTAAATTATATGCAAAAAAGCATTTCTTTATGAATCCAAAAGTTTTTCATGGGTTTGAAAATGTAAAATTTGGATTTCAATTGAAATCAATTGGTCCAGAAAATATGCTTCTATATTTTTAAAGCAGGAGTATAATGTATTTTTTTCTTTTCCATGAAGTTTTATAAATATATAATCTTTTATAGGATATAGTTAAAAGAATATATAAAATATGTACTTGCAGAATATTTTAAATATTTTAGAGTTTGTATTTTGCATGGTGTAGTTAAGTTAAATTATGTTTTAACTTTAAAATAAAATAAGAAGAAAGAGAAAAGTATTTCATGAGACTTTCTGGATTTCTACATTGGCATTTTCTCTCATGATGAAGTATTCTTATTGACAAACTCTGCAGTTAATAACATTATTAAAACATACTGTACCTGAAAGTTTAAAAACTAATCATGTAAGTAAAATATTTTTTTATTCAAATATACCTCTGTTTCTATGTAAATTTCAGAAATTCAATTAGATTAAAAGTTTGTGGGAAAAGAAAAGAATTTGTTGCTGAAGTTCGATAAAGGTTATTTATGCTTACAAATTTACTCTGAAAATCAGAGATGAAAGTAAAACTAAGGATCTGCAAAAGCATATAGAATGATATAACTGACACTGGAGACTCAAAAAGGGGAGGGTGAAAAGGGTTACAGGATGAAAAATCACCTATCGAATCCAATGTGCACAGGTAGGGGGTGGGGGGCACACTTAAAGCCTAGACTTTTTCATGCCTGTACAATGCATCCATATAACTAAAAACTATTTGTACCCCCAAAGAGATTAAATAAATAAAGTAATAATAAAAATAAAATCATATAGCAAAAAGTCTCTTTAGTCAACCAGAAAACATCACTCAAATTACCATTGAAATTTAAGAACAATAAACTCAACATCCTAAGTTTACTCACATATAGTATCTTATATGAGTGATTCACTTTAGTTTTAAGATTACACTCTAATAATACAGATTTTTACTTTTATGAAAGGTGTAGTTCCTTTTCAAAATGATCACTTCAGAGTATAGTGACAAAATAAACACATTTCTCTAGAATATGTGCTTTTTAATATTTTAATTTGAATAAAATATATTCATAATATCACACCCAGATCTTAACAAGAGTTTTTAAATTTCAGAGTGAAGAATCGTGTTGAATGCAGAGGAATTGTGAATAATCTAAGCCACTCTAAAACTTCTAATTGCTTCTTTCTGTTTTAATTCTGATTTTTTTTTTTTTTGAGTGGGAGTCTCACTCTGTTGCCCAGACTGGAGTGCAGTGGCCTCTCCCGGCCACCGCAGCCTTGACCTCCTGGGCTCCGGTGATCCTTCCACCTCAGCCTTCCAAGTAGCTGGATAATTCTGATTTTAAGACATTTACTGAGTTTTAAAATTCTTCAGCTTTCTCTGAGGTTAAGCCAATACAATATAAACTGGAGACATTTTATTGACAAATGATGGGTATGGCATTTTTGTGCAAGCACATTCGTTTCTATGGAAACATATAGCAAATATTCTTTTTTTCTATTTTTTTAACAGAATGTGTTATAATTTATTTTTGAAGTTACTTTGCATGACTTAGCTATTACATTACTATTAGAAATATACTACTGGACTTAATAATAGACAACTATCACCTGCAAGTGTAGAAAAGAATAAATCCTTTTTGGAAAGCAGTCTTTCAGACTTGCAAACGTGACTTTAGTTTTAGATTTTTTTCTTAAACTTCAGCAAGAAACATAATTTTTAACAAGAAAATTCTACTTTTTTGGTAGCTAAACCTTTAAGACTGAATAAGAACAAATTCAGTAGAGTGAAAAATCACCTCATGACTCTTGAACTTTCACAAGCTAAATAAAATTGTTTGTGGTGAACCCTTGAAAACTTTATCTGACACTCAATACGAGTTGAAGTAGAAAAATCATGGCTCAAAATTCTGTAATGCTGTAAGGAAGAAATTGGGTCATATCGGCCAGGGTTATTGAGGGCATGATTGAAAAACTGAACAGGAACATGGTTTGACTCTGGTGAGATCTCACTAAGCTGTAAGGTCAGAGCAGTGCTGTCAGAGTGCTGTACTGAGAACCAGAGAAGATTTAGGAACTGTGCTATGGATTTGGAAAAGATTTTTCCTTGAACTAACTAATCAGAAAAATTACATCTCAGTTTATGTAAATACTGCATAGATATTTGCTATTTAATAGTAATATGATAAGGCTTGGCAAACTGTAAGCTTTTCTAAATTCCTTAGACATTTGGGGAAGTTGCTGAGACAATGAGGAAAGAAACTATGTACCTATAGATTCAGATGTACAAAATGTCATATATATACTTATTAAAGTTACAATGTAGTAAACTATGTGGAAGATGTTTGGACTTATGTATGACAGAAGGTTGAAGTATGCAATCGGGATGCTGATGCCTGAGGCCTTACTTATGACTGCATAAGACTCTACTTTTGACTGCACAAAAAAACCACAACAAGATCATTTTTGTTTGTATTTTTTCTCCATGTATATTTTACTAACACATGATTCTACCAGATACTAGTAGGAATTCGGTGAAAAAATTTTTTCAATTAAATATACTTCTATTTCTTTTTAGATATACTTTATTGATTATACACAGATACACACATACTTATACACACGCGTGGGCACAAACATGAACAAGTCTTGACAAATATTTACCTTAAGGAAAACACTACCACAATCAACATATTCAACATTTCCTAAAAATGTTCCCTGTAACTCTTTCTAGTAAGTCCTTCTACCTTAAGTTCCAGTCAATCTGTCTCTTATTTTTATATTTTATAGTTATATTCTTTATTTTTTTAACTTTTTAATATGCTATATTCTTAAACTCTTTCAAGTTAAGTTTTTGCATATTTTGTGGTAAGGGTTGAAGATTATTTTAAAATTTTATACAGAATCATTTTGGGAAAACACTGCTTTCTCCACTAACTTACCTTGGTATCTCTGTAGAATATTCAGTGTATATATATATATGTATCTATAAATGGACTCTATTTGATTGCATTGACCTATATGACTATCATTATACCAGTGTCACACTGTTTTGATTACTGTAACTTTCTACTTAAACTTAAAATTCAGTAGTTTTAATATTATATTTTACTTTATATTTTCAAAAGTCGTTTTGAAAAAATTGACTACAATAAATTATATCTGTTTTAGAGGACTTAATAGGTTTTTTAGTACAGCAATATGATTTGTAAATTTTAAGAGGAAATAGTCAATAAATACATATTCTAAAATTATTCTTCTTCAGAACTCATGTATCTTCCCAGAATGTATGGGAAGCTTATTTTCTACAAATTCACTTCAAAAGTTATACTTTGAGAGATAGGGCATATGCAGAAACACAGAACAAACAATTTGAATCTTGCAAGTGATATAATTTCCCTGTAGGCTTAAGAGCAAGTTACCTCAAACTAAGTTGGGATGCAATAGCAACTGGTGAAGTAACACCATTTGTGT
Source organism: Cephalopachus bancanus (assembly GCA_027257055.1). Classification (NCBI taxonomy): domain Eukaryota; kingdom Metazoa; phylum Chordata; class Mammalia; order Primates; family Tarsiidae; genus Cephalopachus; species Cephalopachus bancanus. Next base: position 44,215 of record JAPVLO010002850.1, on the reverse strand, counting down.
AGGTATTATATGCCAATTTAATTACTACTGGCTGGTAAAAGAACATAAACAGTAATATTTGAAGAAACAAAATAAAAATTTAAATATTGCACTAGATTCACGCTTGCAGTGTCTCCTAAGTAAGCATGAGCTGAGAGGCATCTGTTCCTACATGAAAAATTAGACTGTGTTGAACGTACTGTGATACAGTATGTTTGATAGTGAGCTTTTTAGATGCTTGAAGGGATCACTTACGGATAATTTTAAGTATGTGTGAATGTGCTTCTGGATACTGACTTTAACATCTACAGTCACATGAAAGGCAACTCTTCGTGATGACAGGTTGTTCTTGTTAAGTGGGCCTTGTGCTTTGAAAGTCTTGTTGGCAAACGCGAGGCAGAGAGAAGGAAAACCTGCCTTGTAGCGCTGAAAGTGGCACTGAAGGCTCTGCTTGGGGCTAAAACAATTTTAGGCATTTGGGACAAACCAAAACAAAGTCATTAAAGTGTTCTTTTACGTTTTTCAAGAAACACAGTTTTAAGTTTTACATTTAAATCTGTTATTAAATCGAAGTAGATTTGGTGAATGCTGTGAAGTATATGTTGAAGTTTACATCTTTATATATGATTGCCCAGTAGTTGAAATTAGTGTTCTTTCTTCATTTAATTGCCTTGGCACCATTTGCAAAATCCCTTTATCGATTACATGCGAGCCTATGTTCTACATTTTATTTTCTTGACGTGTATCACTATTCTTTCTCCATTACTTTACTGCCTTGATTATTGTAGTTTTAAAGTACTGCTTGAAATCACACAGCATACCTCCAACTTTATTTTTCTTTATCAGAATTGTTGTAGTTATTTCTAAGTTCTTTGCATTTTTTCTTAACATTTTAGAATAAGTTTGCAAACTTCTACAAACATTTCTTTTGAAAGTTTAATCGGATCTCTTTGAGGATTGAAATCCAGCCAATAATGAGCTTTTCAACCTATGAACACTATGTATCTCTCAATTTATTTGTCTTGTTTCCCATAGCACATCAATGTTTTGTAGCTTGCAACATACACAAATTGCTCATATTTTCCTAGAATACTATATAAGCATTTATGTTTTTAGTGCTATTTTAAATAGCACTATTTGTAAAAAATTTCAATTTCCAATTTTTAGTGGTAGTCTACGGAAATTCAATTAATATTCTTATATTTATTTTTTATCCTGAAATATTGCCAAGGTAACTTACTAGAAATAGATTGTTTAAAATGCTATGTGTAGACAATCATGTTATTTTGCACACAAAAACAATGTATTCCATCCTTTTATGCCTGTAAACATTTTATTTCTTTTTCTTTTCTTTTTTTTTTTTTTTGAGTTGGAGTCTCACTCTGTCACCGCTCCGGCCACTGCAGCCTCGACCTGCTGGGCTCCGGCGATCCTTCCGCCTCAGCCTTCCAAGTAGTCGGAACTACAGGCATGCGCTACCACGCCCGGCTGATTTTTTGATTTATTGTAGAGATGAGGTCTCGCCAAGTTGCCCAGGTGGGTCTCAAACCCACGGGCTCAGGCAATCTACTCACCTCAGCCTCCCAAGGCGTGGGATTACAGGCTGAGCCACCGAGCCTGGCTAACATTTTATTTCTATTATTTAGATTATTGCACTGGCTAATACATCTACTATCATGTTGAATGGGAATTATGAGTATAGATACTCTTGTCTTGCTTCCAATATTGGGAGGGGGATATTATGTCTCTCACGATAATAATACATCTTTTACCATAATTGTGTTTGCTGTACAATTTTATTGTCATCTTTTTTTTAGATTGAGGATAACATTTTAGATTGGCTATAAAATATAAACCATAAAATAAATAAATCAATAAATTGGACATCAGAAACATTTAAAACTTCTGCATTTAGAGATAAAATGAAATAATCCCAGACTAGGCAAAAAATATTTCCAAACATCTATCTGTTAAAGTATTGTTATCCAGAAAATATAAAAACCTTTACTAACTCAATAACAAGTAAACAATCTAATGAAATTTACACAAAAATTTTTAATGGATGAAAACATATAGAGGACAAAGATGTAATAAAATGCTAAATAAATTTAGTCTTCAGAGAAATGCAAATACAACCATATCAATATACCACTAAACATCTACTAGAATGACTAGCATTAAAAATGATAGTACCAAATGAAGGTGAAGTAATGGAGTAACTACAACTCCTATGCATTGTTAGTGGGAGTTAAAATAGTCCAACCACTTTGTAAAACTGTTTTCAGTTTCTAATATAGTTGCGCATACATTTAACAGATGACACAAGTATGCATTATCCAAGGGAAATGAAAGCATACACAGACACAAAATCTTATATGTGAATGTGGGTAGTAGTTTCATTCATAATAACCAAAAATTGGAAAAATATGAAATGTCCATAAACATGTTAATAGATGACTAATTGTGATTTATTCATGCAATGTCATATGATTTACCACAAAAAATACATGACATGGAATAATCTCAAGAGCATTAAGCTGAGTTATTCCATTTATGTGATATTTTGCAAATGACAACATTATAGGGACAGAAAAAAAAATCAATGTTTGCTTAGAGCTGGGGATAAGAGAAAATAATTCACAAAAAAGTTAATGAGAAAAATGTTTGGTATCATGATTGTGGTGTTGCTTGAAAAAATCTGTATGTTTTTCTCAAAGTTCATATATCTGGCAAAAAGAGCGACTTTGGTAATATACAAATTTTACCTGACTAAAAATAAATAAGTGTTTCAAATTGTAAAATTCAGTCTGTAAATTTATTTTTTGACACTATTTTTGAGTGTGTGCTGTATACAATGCTTTGTGATAAGATCTGGGGTGAACTGATTAGAAACTTGTCTCTATGGAATTTTCAACTCAGTAAAGAATAAACTCATAATAAGCAGATAAATTACTTACATACATAGTATAGCCTACATAATTTTAAAATGCCAGAGAAGAAGAAAAAGGGATATAGAGCATGTCAATTAAATAGATAAGTATGAGAGTATCATGTGGTCATTTGGGAATACAAAGTTACAGGTGGAGGAAATAATATATGCAAAGATCTTGAATCTTGGAAGTTGTTAATAATAGCATAAAGGGATTGTGATTAGAGTGAGATAATTTCACCCCAGATCTTATCACAAAGCATTGTATCCAGGACACACTCAAAAATAGTGTCAAAAAATAGCCTTCCAGACTGAATTTTACAATTTGAAACATATTCCCATACTTTGCATAAAATGGTGTGACTATGATATATACAAATGCTTGGTCGACATAATATGTGTATGTGAATATGTACATATATTAGTATATATGTAGTAGTAAGACTCCCCAATTCTCAACTCTTAAGCACCATTAACATGCCCTCAAACCCATGAAAATAGCCAGTATAGAGTTGTATTTTTTTTAACTAAATGCTTTCCAGAAATGAAACCATAGTACACTCTTTTTTTCCAGATTCTTTTTTAAACTTAATATTACCTTCTGATGTAACTCTGAGATGACATATAAATCAATGAAATATTTTAAATGATTGGCTAAGATTTATGACCTAAAAGAACAACAATTAACTTAATAAATTCCCTGCAGATAGGTACTTCAGCATGTGCAAATTTGTTGTGTGTGTTTGCTTCTGCTAACAATGTTGCAAGAATATTATTGTCCATAATTCTTTATTCACTGAAATTATATTTCTTTTTTCTTTTTTTTCATTGTAGTCTCATTCTGTCACCCAGGGAGTTCAGTGGCATGCTCATGGCCACCTCAGCCTGGACCTGTTGGGCTCAGGTGATCTTTCTGCGGAACTACAGGCATGCACCACCACGCCCGGCTAATTTTTTTGACATATTGTAGAGAAGAAATCTCGCCAAGTTGCCTGGGCTGGTCTCGAACCTGTGGATTCAGGCAATCCTCTCACCTCGGCCTCCCAAAGGGCTGAGATTATAGGCATGAGACACCGCACCTGGTCTGGAATTATATTTCTAAAGATAACTTTCCAGCAGAACTGCGTAGAAATGCAGATTCCTTCCACATCTCAGTAGACATCCCAACTTTCTAATTCATATCTCTATTACCATTACATAATGGCAGCATTCATATCAAATCAATGTGGTATAATTCATTTTAACAATTGCCAGTCTAATGTATATAAGGCGTTATCTTCTTACTTTTTTTTTTTTTTGAGTTGGAGTCTTACTCCGTCGCCCAGACTGGAGTGCAGTGGCCGCTCCCGGCCACCGCAGCCTCGACCTGCTAGGCTCCAGCGATCCTTCCACCTCAGCCTTCCAAGTAGCTGGAACTACAGGCACACGCTACCACATCTGGCTAATTTTTTTGATTTATTGTAGAGGTCTCGCTGCCCAGGCGGGTCTCGAACCCGCGGGCTCAGGCAATCCACTCACCTCAGCCTCCCAAAGGCATGGGATTGCAGACTGAGCCACCGAGCCCGGCTTATCTTCTTACTTTAATTTGGATTTTCTTATTATTATTCTTGGGAATTTTTGCAATTATTTGAACATTCTATTGTTAGATTTATCATACCCAGTTGAGATTTTTAATCTCAGGTTATTTGTACCCTTCCTATCAAGTTCCACAAGTATATGGGCTATATATTATCTTGTTTACAATTTTTTCAAATAAACATAGAATGTTTTTATAACATAAGTTTTAAAATTATCTTACATAATTTTATTTATATAATTTATACATAATTTCTGCCGTTACATATGCCTACCTTTTCTTTAACACATCTGTATTTTCAGAAGATTCTTTGGCCCTTAAATATTTTCTAGGATGATTTTATTGTTTTTTGATAAGTAATTAATTTTGCTAATTTTCAATTAAATGATTAACATTTTTGAGGTAAACATCCAATTGTTAATAAGTATAAATTAACTATATATTTTAAATATATAGTTACATTTAATATGATTAATATATACTTATATTTAATGGATAATCTTTCATCTTATTTCATTTTTCCATGAACTTGTATTTTCATTTACCTTGAAAATTTGCACTTTGTTAAATCAAACCTTCTATGGGACAAGGAATTTGTTGCAAGTAGATAATTTAAGAAACAATCCAGGAAGCCAAGGGACCAAGTAGAAATATTGAGACAAGAAAAGGATTAAAATATGTCAAAAGTTGTGTTAAGAAATGGCTTACATATACAGGAAACTAGGGCTAGATCTCTACCAGATTGTATTGATCTTGCTTTGAAAGTATCTCACCTGAAATTAGAGAGGTTATTTTTCAAAAAATGAAAACAAAAGATAAATAAAGAGCCAAAGTGTCAAGGAGAACACCCAAGATGAGAAGATGCTTATGGTGGAAAACTACATGTGACTCTAGATGAACTACAGGCAAATTCAGGAGAAAAAATGACAATAAAAAAAATGGTAAGTAGAATCTTGACTGCTACTTATTAGCAGTTTATAATTGGACTATTTGCTAACATTTTCTGGACATTTTTATTATTCAGAAAAATTCCCTTACTAGTTGAGTTTGAAGTATTTTCGGTAAACAAATTTCCGGTAAACATTATGAAATAAAAAGATGAAAAATCCCCCACTGAGCCTATATAGTTTAGTTAAACAGTATGAACTCTAACTGCTAAGAGAGTATTAGGACAAATATCTCTATGCCTGGTATCTTAGTTTAATTTGATTACTTCAGGAAATCTAAGAAAAGCAAGAATGTTGTTTGCCCTTACCTGAACCACTATTTTCATGATACTCAATATCTCTTGTGCTTGGACTCAATATTCCTCTTCTTCTACATTCCCGCTGTCTTAAAATTTGAAAACATTATCTACAATTCTCTAATATTTTCAATCTTCATTCTGAAAGTGTGCTTCATTTTTTTTTTTTGCCTTATCTGTCAACTGAACACTATTTCTTTTTCAACCCTTCAAAGTCGAAGTTATTTGTTTTTCTTCATCCCTGCCATATATATATTTCAGGTTATTCCATATACTTTTATACTACTTATGTCCCCTTTTATACTGTTTTCCTTTCCAAAATATTTTTCTTCCCTATGTTTTACCAACATAGATATCTTGGATCTGGGAGAGATGTCAGATTTCCTACATGACCTTCTTCACTTCTCTTGTCCTATGCCAAACTTCTGAATTTAATGTCCCAGTCACACAGTGAACAGCAAAGTGGTTGGTAGTTGCTAACTTACACTGTGGCTGAGCCTCACTGACACACTGATCTGTTACAACAATCCACACATTTGTTGAGAAGGTGTTTAGTTATAGCTGGTTCCTTCTTAGTTCCATATATGACAAAATGTTTATCACTCTATCTGAAAATGGAAAGCTGTGTGTCTCTTTACTCCTACGAGAGCAACATTTTATTACTAAATTCAGTTCATTTAGGTTTCTTTGTATCCTCTGCCCCAAGATTTTTCTTTAGTCTAGACTTTTGTAGGTTATTCAACTGATCTTAATTTTTAAATTGGGAGTGATAATTTCTTCAAACCTTTACACCGTAACCAGAGGTCAAGGTTTCTGTTCTTCGACCTTCATACTTCCATTTTGCTTACTCATGTCCAATATCTTATTATTGATAACTGCAATTCTTTTTTTAAAACAGATTTTAACAACTCATGAATTGTTAACAAATACAGCTAATTATCATTAATTATCAATAAGCAATTAATTACAATAAAACAAATTTAAAATATTACATACAGAGATGGAGCTAAAGTTTTATAACAACTAAAAAGGATATGAGTTAACATTATGTACAAGATACTTAATGGATATAAAACAAATATAATGAGTAAAGCTGCCTCTAACAAAATCTTCATCTCACCCACACAGCTCTCTAACCATCATTCCTCTCCTTACATTTCAGCTGCTTTTGCAATTCCATACTCATAACTATTTCAACTCATTGGTTGCTTTACATCCTCCCCTCTGTTACAGTTTTTAAAAATCCAGGGTCTTTTTCAAGCCTTGAGTATGATCTGTCATTTCATTGATTTTGTTGCCATCTGTATCAACACAAATTGCTTCTTTCCTTTCATTTTAGTGACTTTTAAAATTTTTTATTAATTTTAAAGATGTAGAGTACAATTCACAGGTATACAAATGTTCTTTATGCAGGCACCCTTGTTGATTAGGTGTGCCCCCCACAGGCAGATTCCCGCTACTGCCAATCCCGCCTCCCCTCACCCCTGCAGTTTTCTGCTACTGCCAATCATTTTCTTATAGTATTACAATAATTGTTCAAGTTCTCTTATGAGGAATATGTGATACTCAGTTTTTTGTTACTGTGATAGATCAATCATTACTATAGACTCTAAGTCCATCAAAGTTTCTGTTAAGTTAATAATTTCTTCTTCTTCATGACTGTGTAATATTCCATCATATATATGTACTATATTTTTTTAGTCCAGTACTCTTTCAATGGGCAGCACGGTTGGTTCCATGTTTTTTGCTATTGTGAACAATGCTTCAATAAACATGCGAGTGCAGGTATCTTTTTTTGTAGAGTGATTTGAGGGTCTCTGGGTATATTCCCAGTAGGGGGATTGCAGGGTTGTATGGAAGGTCGATTTTTAGATCTTTTAGGAATCACCAAACTGTTTCCACAGAACTTGTATTAGTTTACACTCCCACCAACAGTGTAGAAGTGTTCCCTTTCCCCTGCATCCTTTCCTAACATCTGTTGTTTTTTGAGTTATTGATGATGGCCATTCTAACTTGAGTTAGGTGGTAGCTCAGTGCAGTTTAATTTGCATTTCTTTGATGACTAATGAGGCTGAGGAGTTTTTCATGTGTCTGTTGGCTGCTCATGTGACTTTCATAATGGCAATCAAGTAGCTTGAAGTGCTGTAGAAAAATAGCATTACCAAAAGTATAAATCTCAATTGTAATTTTAACATTACACTTAATTATTCATTTTCAACACTTCTCTGGCTGGTGATTTTTAACTGATTATAGTTATAATTTCTGTCCTTACTTTACATAATCTGTCAGTTCACTTTTCCAATTCTTACACATTTTATTTTTCCTTTATTCTGGAATTCTCTTAATTCTCGGCTATTCATACTTCACTAAACGTACTGAGTTTTTTTTCTTCTGAGCTTTCTTTTTTGGTTACTCCTAGCTCCACTTAGCCACCAGATAACATCTGCAAATCAAATAACTCCTGGCTTCTTTTTTCAATCTACAGACTTTGTGTTCTTTCTTTAGTAACATGGCTATCCATTCCATTCATGTGGATTCTTTCTAAATTTAAATTCCCTTCCCTGATATCTAATAGCTTCTCAAACTTAAAATGTCTAAATAAAAAATGATAATATGTAACATGCTAACAGATTCCTCCTTCATGCTCTTCTTTCTATGAAAATGATTTATGTTCCAGGCACTTATATTCAGATGAAAATTCTAGTGATCATTCTCCAGGTCTGTGTTTCCATCCACTCACCCTATTTAATCTATCAAAAAATTTTATAAGGCTCTAGCTTCAAAGTGTATCCTGACTCCATTTAATTTCTCAATATCTCCTTTCCTACTGCCTTAAATTAGCCACTGTGAACTCACACTTGAATGTTATTTCAGTAACATTCTAAGTGATATCACTGCTTATATACTGTCAATTTTGAAATACAAGTCAGAATATATCCTCTACCTACTTATGTGATTCTTGCCAAAATCAGTTGAGATGCACAGTATTTACTTTGACCTACCAGACCCCACAATTATCTCATCCCTGTTTTACACTTTCTGTTGTTCATTTTTATGGTCCTATGATATTCAAATATGTTACATAAAAATATGATACAATATTTAATATGACAACAACGTCTCAAAGTTTACCTGTGATGAAAACAAGTGCAAGGAGAGAAGTATGACTTTGAAGGTATCAGTACTAGTAGAGCCACACAACACCCTGTAATAAGAGGTGGGGCTGAAACATGAGAGTGGAGGAACAGAGACTGATATGCTTGGAGGTAGTTAACAGACACGATATTTTTAGAATTTTTTACATAAAAAAGCTTGTGTACAGTGAACTTGTTCTTCAAATGTAGGATTGTGAGGACTTTTGCAATGAAATATATCTGAGTATATTTTTTTAGAAAGGGAAGCTCATAAATAATATAGTTAAAGCGACTTTCAGCATTTCTTAAAAATATAACCTGCCAGAGAACAGACTATATGTGTCATTATTTTTACTCAGAATGAAGAACAGATCTAGATACATAGTGGATTGTAAGTATTTTATGAGTAAATGAATAGATGAATGAGACAAGTAAAAGTATTAATTATTTAATTTCCATGAATGATTAGTTTGTGGTAAGCACTGAGCTAAACAATTCATTAAAAGTTGCCTCATTTTATTTGATATTTTCAAGGGACATGTTTTATCATTGTTCTAGGAGAAAACATACTGGGAAAAAAAGTTATGTAACTTTCTCATGGTCAAATAGTAAACAACAAATTACAAATACCATTCTTTTTTTGAGTTGGATTCTCACTCTATCACTCAGGATGGAGTGCAGTGACACACTCACAACCATCCCACTTTCAACCTGCTGGGCTCCAGTGATCCTTCCTCTTCAACCTTCCAAGTAGCCAGAACTATAGATGCATGCTACCATGCCTGGCTAATTTTTGATTTTTATTGTAGAGATGAGGTCTCACCAAGTTGCCTGGGCTGGTCTTGAACCCATGGGGTCAGGCAATTCACTAGCCTTGGCCTCCCAAAGTGCTGGAGCTACAGGCTGAGCCACCAAGCCCGGCCATAAATACAATTCTTAAATGCAATTCAAACTATTTTAAAAGCCCTAGTCACAGTAGTTATTGTTTTTTTCTCTCTGCATTATGTGATCTTACACACTTTGAGAGCACAAATCCAACCACTTGTCCAATGTCTGAATTAACTCTATCTCCCTTCCTACATTTATTTATGGTAATATATGAGTAAATGTAGTTGGTTATGCCATGAACACTGACCTTAGATAGAGCTTGGTTTGCATTTTAATTGTAGCTATTCCTTATGGTGTGGTAGAGTAATTTCCAAAAACTTTATACTCTTAATAAATTGGATTAAAAAATAGCACCTGCCTGATAGATTTCTCTGGGGTGGGGGAATATAACAATCTTACAACAAGTACTTAATGACTCTAAGTGTTATAAAGATGGTACCAGCTTTTGAGGAAGCTGATTTCTGCTGGGGCAGTTACTATTAAAAGGAAATACATTATAGTAAAACTAAATTTATTTCATGTATTTCCATTTATCCCAGGGATGCAAGGATAGTTCAACATACACAAGTCAATAAAAATGATCCACCACATAAATGAAATTGAAAATAAAATCATACGATCATTTCAATATACACAGAAAAAGCATTTTATAAAATCGAACAACCTGCATGATTAAAAACTCTCAACAAAATAGGCTAGAAGTAGCATACCTCAAAATAATAAAAGCTATATATGATAAATCCACAGCTAACATCACACTGAATGAGAAATGTTGAGCATTATTTCTCAAACTAGAACAAAGCAAGAATGCTGTCCTTTTTAAACTACTAATATTTAACACAGTACTAGCCAGAGCCATCAGATGATAGAAAGAAATAAAGGATATCCAAATTGGTAAAGAAGAAGGCAAGTTATCTTTGTTTGTTGATAAAGGCAAATTATCTCTGTTTGTTGATATTCTACCTAAAAATCCCTAAATGCTCTTCCAAAAGACCTTTAGACTTGATAAATTAATTCAGTAAAGTCTCAGTTTAAAAAATCAACACACATGAACTAGCAGCACTGTTATACACCAATAACTATCAAGCTGAGAATCAAATCAAGAATTCAATCTCATTTATAGTAGCAACAAAAAAAATAAACTATCAGGGGCTATATTTAAGCAAGGAGGTAAAAGGTCTCTAAAAGAAAAACTACAAAACACCGATGAAAATAATTGTAGAGAATACAAAGAAATGAAAAGATAATCTATGTTTAAGGACTGGAAGAATTAGCATTGATAAAATAACCATACTTCTCAAAGTCATCTATAGACTCAATGCAATTACATTCAATCAGCCAGAATTATATTTCACAGAATTAGAAAAAGCAGTTCTAAAATTTGTATGGAACCAAGAGCTCCAAGGGTCAAAGCAATCCTAAGCAAAAATAACAAATCTGGAGATATCACAGCACCCAACTTCAAATTATACCACAAGGCTATGGTAACCAAAGGAACATGGTACCAGTACAAAAGCAGACATATAATGGGGGACCCCAAAAAACCCAGAATTTATTTATAAAAAATTGTCTTTCTATCTTACATGTTTTTTTTTTTAAACCAATTTTTTTTATTATGATGTTGTGGGATACAGTTAAGGGTTGGGTATACAAATACGTTTCATGCAGGCACCCTGTTGATAAGAGGTGTTTCCCCGTCCCTAGACAGACAGTTGCTACCATTAATCCCATCTTCCTCCCCCTCATAGTTTCTCACTACTGTCAGTCATTTTATTATAGTATTACATTGGATGTTCAAGGTCCATTATATGAGTGAGAACATGTGATACTCGGATCTTTGTTTCTGTGAGAGGTAACTCAGTATTATAGACACTAGTTCCATCTAGGTTGCTGGGAAATTCATGATTTTGTTCTTTTTTATGGCTGTGTAGTATTCCATCATGTATATGTACCACATTTTTAAAATCCAGTCCTCTTTTGATGGGCAGCATGGTTGCTTCCAGGTTCTTGCTATTGTGAACAATGCTGCGATAAACATACGTGTGCAGGTATCTTTTTTATAGAGGGATTTGAGTTCTTCAGGATATATTCCCAGTAGGGGGATTGCAGGGTCATATGGGAGGTTGATATTTAGAGCTTTTAGGAATTGCCACACTGCTTTCCACAGAGGTTGCACTAGTTTACACTCCCACCAACAGTGTAGAAGTGTCCCCTTTTTGCCACACCCTCTCCAGCAGCTGTTATTTTTTGAGTTGTTGATAATTGCCATTCTGATTGTGGGTAGTTGGTATCTCAGTGTGGTTTTGATTTGCATCTCCCTGATGATTAGTGAGGTTGAACATTTCTTCATGTGTCTGTTGCCTGCTTGGATGTCTTCCTTTCTGAAGTGTCTGTTCATAACTTTTGCCCATTTTATAATGGGGTTGTTTGTTTTTTTCGTTTCAGCATGTTTGAGTTCCTTATAGATCCAAGATGTTAAGCCTTTGTCAGACCTGGTGTTGGCAATTACTTTTTCCCAGTCTGTAGGCTGTCTCCCTGCTCTCTTGATGGTTCCTTTGGCTTTGCAGAAGCTTGTCAGTTTAATAAGGGTCCCACTTGTATATCTTCTCTCTTATGACCTGTGGGTTAAGGGTTTTGTTCAGGAATTGGATGCCAGTTCCGATTTCCATGAGGGTATATCCTTCATTTTCTAAGGTTCTTATGGGTTCAGGTTTTACATTTAGGTCTCTGATCCATTTGGAGTTAACCTTTGTGCATGGGGATAGATAGGGGTCCTGTTTCAATCTTCTGCATGTGGTCAGCCAGTTTTCCAAGCACCATTTACTAAATAGGTTCTCCTCTCCCCAGTGGTAGGTGGTGGGGGCTTTGTCAAAGATGAGGGGAATAGGGGGAGGTGAGGCCAGGGGTGTGACAGAGGCCATGGTTAGGACCTGAGCCTTTGTTCTGGTGGAAAGGAAGCCACGGGGGGGTTTTAAACAGTGGAGTAAGGTGATCAGACTCATGTTTTCAGGGATCCCCCTCGGTGTTGTGCTGAGTACAAGCCGTAGTGATCAGGGCAGTTAACGTTTATCAAGGGTCTTCCCTATTCCAGGCACGACTCTAAGCCCTTTAGACATGTCCGCTCATCCAGTCTTTGCCACACCACCATGAGCCTGGTGCTCCTACCCTCATGTTAAAGAAAGGATTAAAGTCAGCTCAGAAAAGCAATTTGCCCAGTTCACACAGTCTGCAAGTGACAGAGATGAGGTTGGAACCCACACAGTGTCCAGGCTGGGCACCCACGTGCCTACCACTGCTCTGCCCTGCCTCTTGGATGAACTCAGGGCTATGAGTTCAGACCTGAATGCAAAGACTCACTCCACTTGAAAGCTGTGTGGCCTTGGGCAAGTTACTTAATCTCTCTGTGTCTTAGCCTCCTCATCTGTACACAGGAGATAATGCCAACTATAGAAACTGCCAAGATAAGACAAAGACATGAGGGGAAAACTCTTTGTGGTGGAGTAGGATTCAGCACACGGTAGTTTTTCCTTACGAGCTGGGAGTGTGGCTTTCAGACTGCCCTGCCACCCCACAATGAATGAGATGACCTTTCGAGATGGTGTCCTACTGTCGGAACTTGGCCTAGTCCCTCCCTTTTCTGGGCCTCAGTTTGCCCTCCTGGAGACAGGAAGGGCCCCCTGTGGTGCTGGCCCAGCTCTCTCCCCGAACTGCACTTTCCAGGTTGTCCTTAATAGCCTTCTCCTCCCCCTCCCCACCCCACCTGCCCGCATCCCTGCAGCTTTACCGAGTCACAGAGACACGGAGCAACCCGACACGGAATAAGCCCTGCCTGAGCCCCTCGCCCGTCGCCCAAGGCCCTGGGAGGCAGCCAGGCCTTCTCATGGTCAGAGACGTTTACAGCCTGTATGCAGGGGTTCCATCTTGGTCAGAAGTCATGCTGCCCAGTCTGCTGAGACCGGGGGCCTAAAGCAGATGACTTCTCTCAGAGTCTAATTATCCACGTGCCTGGGGCCCCAGGCAGGTCCTCGCTGCGACGGCCTTCCTTGCCCTGGAAAGGTCACAGAAAAGAAAGAAAACAGGCAGCAGGCAAGCTGACCTGTTGATAGGGAGGCCCATGGGCTGGGGGATGCCCTGGGACCCTGCCCTGGGGAAACACTTAAGTTGAGAGAAGGGGCCCAGCTCTTCATTCATCTTAATTTTGCCAAGGAGTATCCCTGACTTGCAACCTGGGAGGAGAGGAAGAAATATTCATTGGCAAACTTCTGATTTAAATGAATAAATCATTTATTCATTTCAGCACCCAACTATTGAGCGCCAACTATGAACCACATCGTGTGCAGGGCACTGGGGACACAAGATGCAGTTGGACACTGTCCAACCCTCTCAGGCTCTCAAGCTAGAAAGGTCAGGTGTGGCTCTAATCCTGACTCTGCCACCTCCCAAAGGGATTGCTCAAGTTCTTTGGGCCTCTCTTTCACTCTCTGTGGAATGGGTGCCATATTAACCTTGTCCTCCTGGGGTGGGGCGTGGCTCTGAGGAAGAGGCCTGGGTTGTAGCTGATGGGGAATGTCATCCTCTGTGTGACAAGCCCCTCTAGCCATGGCACTGGTCCTGCTGGTTCAAGGCCATGGCTTCCATGTCTGTCTTTCTCTAGCTTGGGAGTCTGAGAGGGCTGGACGGTGTCTGATTGTGTCTAGTGTCCCTAGTGCCCTGCACATGATGTGTACATAGTTGGCACTCAGTAGTTGGGTGCTGAAATGAATAAATGATTGCAGAAGTTTACCACTGAGTATTTCTTTCTCTCCTCCCAGGTTGTAGCCAGGGATACTTCTTGGCAAAATTAAGGCGAATGAACTGTGTCTCAGGGTTCTTCCCACTTCACTGTCCCTGTCTTTTTCTCTCCTTATTTGGTATCGCCTATCCTCTCCTATCATCAATCAGCTGTTATGGAGTCAATGATTAGTGTATCTAATTTACACTAAAGTGAAAATGACTGATAGGACTATCAGTCATCCTTTCCATTTCTGTGATGAGCAAACTCGCATCTGAAGAGACGAAGATTAATGGCCCCGCTGTAGGCAGTCCTGGGCCTCTTTCTTCAGCCACATCTCCTGGTATTCAGGTCTTTGTTCCTCCTCTCCCCATCTTGTGCATTTCTGGTTCTACCATGCCACCAGCTCAGTGGCTCATTGGAACTTCAGATTGATCCCAGCCACCCACTGTGGGGTAAGACTGATAGTTCTCCAGGCCCTGCTTGAAACCCTCACTGCCAGGAAGCACAATGATGGGGGGCCCACCCATCACCCTTAGTGCAGCCCACTCGACTGCTGTGGCTAATTCAGAAACTCCTGTCCGCTTGCCCATTTTGCCCTTCTCTGTCCTCTGGAGCCAGAGTCAAATGGGATAACTTTGTCCCCTTCCACGTAATAGCCCGTCCCCTAAAAAATGCCCTCTGGACGTGCCATGTCCTGGACGTGTCTGGAATGGACTTTCCTCCCACCAGCCTCTGCCCTTTCTTACTCTCTGTGTCCTCTACCTTCAGGGTCACTTTCTAGTCCAAGACCATACCTTGCTCTTGGTTTATTTGTAGAACAAATATGACGGACGGCACCCCGAGCCCAGTGAACCTGTGGTTCTTTCCCGGATCAGATGCTCAAAGAGTTCTTTGGGGAATGGATCTGGAGAGCGTGAACCACAGTCCTGGCTGAATAATGGCTGCAGTGATCACCTAGTGTCACTCCGTGCCGAGCACTGTTAGAAGGGCTTTCCCTGTATTGCCTGATACAGTCCTCACAATGCCACCACCAAATAGGCACTGTCATCATCCCCACTCACAGGGGCTCTGAGGCACAGGGAAACTTTGTAGTGTTCCTAAGGTCAAATAGCTAAAAGTTATGGAGGCAGGATTTGAACCCAGGTCATCAGATTTTATAGATCATACTCTGACCACCAGGATTTGTTAAACATCTGATACTGCCACCAATGAAGAGACCCTCGTTTTCTTTCTTTTTTTTTTTAATTGGAGTTTCACCCTGTTGCCCAGGCTGGAGCGCCATGGCACACTCATGGCCACCCCAGTGTCGACCCACTGGGCTCTGGGATCCTTCTGCTTCAGCCTTCCAAGTAGCCAGAACTACAGGCACGTGCTACCATGCCCGGCTAATTTTTAGAATTTATTATAGAGACAAGTTCTCTCCATTTGCCCGGCTGGTCTTGAACCCATGAGCTCAGGCAATCCACTCACCTCGGCCTCCCAAAGTGCTGAGATTGCAGACTGACCCACCAAGTTTGGCCAGGAGATCTTCTTAATGTAGGCCTCTACTACTAAAAATGTTGTATTGCTTAGGGTTATGGCCCTGCATGCACCTGCATCTTAGAATCAAAAGACTGTGCTGACCCTCCCTGGAACAGAATGAGTCATAGACCCCATGGCTGTAGCCACAGAGCTAGTGAAATAGGTTGTTATTCATCCCTGTGGTCAATAGTTAAAGTTAGAAATACAATTATGTTAATCATGTAACCGTAGCCTGTACACTTTTGTTTTGTTGTTCCCTTTGATTAATGGTGTATATTCCACTTTATATTAAGTTCCGCTGGCATATTTATTTTCTGAGTTGGAGTCTCACGCTGTCACCCAGGCTGGAGTGCTGTGGCACACTCACGGCCTCCTCAGCATTGACCCGCTTGGCTCTGGCGATCCTTCCACCTCAGCCTTCCAAGTAGCCAGAACCACAGGCACTTGCTACTGCACCTGGCTAATTTTTGATGTATTGTAGAGATGAGTTGTCACCAAGTTGCTAATGCTGTTCTCAAACCCGCGGGCACAGTCAATCCCCTCACAACGACCTCCCAAAGTGCTGGGATTACAGGCTGAGCCACCAAGCCCGGCCTCTGCTAGCACTTTTACTTAGAGTTAATGATAAAACGAAATCACAGGCTTCCAGTAATAGGTACCAAAAATATGTAGACAATGAATGTTATAATTGATGACACGTAATTGTAACTGGAATTTTCCAGAATGCTTTGTAAATCACATGGTTTGGTATTAACCCATAACAAACCTCAATGCTTCTGCTTATAAATACAGATTGTAAAACCCTAGGAGCTGAGTTGACCTTGGTATCTCTACTGGCTTGTCTCCTTGAATTCCGAATTCAGAAATAAACATCTTTCCTCCCAGTTCCCTGCCTCTCGGATTTCATTGACAAGTGAGAGAGCAGCTGTGTGTTCCATAGACCATATCACCATTACCACACATGCACGCACACACACATGCATGACACACACAACACACAAAGAGGTAATTATCTTGTCTGCTTTAAGCGCTGTTCTGTAAGAACCAACTACCATGACTTCTGTCCATCACCTTGGACTACTTCCTGTGCTTGGCCTAGCCTTGTCTCTTAGCTCCAAGTGTCCATCTCACCTCTACTTACCCGGTCACTTCCTAGCCATCCTTTAAGACTCAGTTCAGATATCATCTCATCCAAGAAGCCGCCCCAACAACCCTTTTCTGTGCTGTCCCTGAGCCTTCAAAGCATCCACCATACCGCCTCAACGTTAGGGTCATCTCTGCTTCTCTTTTGTTCCCTAAGAACTAGAACAGTAGCTGACACATAGTACCTCCTCAATAAATGTTGAATTTAACTGATTAATTTATTTCCACTGGTGTAAATACCTGTAATCTTCCAAGCCTCTGTTTTCTCATCGTCAATGAGGAATAATAATAATAGCTCCCTACTTTAAGCTTTGGGGGTTTTGTGATGCTCTCCCATGAGACTAGATGTGAAGACCCTTTGTAATTTACAAACACTGTGCATATGTGATATGTCATAGGAACTTGTTTCTTTTTTTTGAGTTGGAGTCTCACTCTGTTGCCCAGACTGGAGTGCAGTGGCTGCTCCTGGCCACCACAGCCTCGGCCTGCTGGGCTCCGGCGATCCTTCCGCCTCAGCCTTCTGAGTAGCCGGAACTACAGGCATGCGCTACCACGCCCGGCTGATTTTAAAATTTTTATTGTAGAGATGAGGTCTCGCTGCCCAGGTGGGTCTCGAACCCGCAGGCTCAGGCAATCCACTCACCTCAGCCTCCCAAAGGCGCGGGATTACAGGCTGTGCCACAGAGCACGGCAGAACTTTTTTTTTTTTTAAAAGACAGGGTCTCCCTGGGCACAGTGGCTCAAGCCTATAATCCCAGCACTTTGGGAGGCTGAGGTGAGAGGATTGTCTGAAACCATGGGTTCAAGAACAGCCTGGGCAACTTGGCGAGACCTCATCTCTACAATAAGAAAATAATTTTAAAAAATTGGCCAGGCATGGTAGCATGTGTCTGTAGTTCCAGCTACTTGGAAGGCTGAGGCAGAAGGATGGCCTGAGCCCAGCAGGTCGAGGCTGAGGTGGCCGTGAGCGTGCCACTGCACTGCATCCTGGGCAATGGAGTGAGACTCCAACTCAAAAAAACAAGGAACAAAAAGAGACAGGGTCTTACTCTGTCATTCAGGCTGGAGTGCAGTGGCGATCATAGCTCCCTGAAGCTTTGACCTCCTGGGCTCAAGTGACCCTCTGCCTAAACTTCCCAAGTAGCTGAGACTACAGGTGTGCACCATCATGCCTGGTTAATTTTTGTAGAGACAGGGACTTGTTGCGCTGCCCAGGTTGGTCTCGAACTTCTGACCTCAAGCAATCCTCACATCTTGGCCTCCCAAAGTGCTGGGGTTATAGGCATGAGCCACCAGGCCCAGCCCAGATGGTAAGTCTTTCCAACAGGTACCCTGACCCAGCATAAGTGCCCTTTGCCCTCTGAGCGTCAGTTTCCTCACCTGTAGCATAGGCCAAGCTCTGACAGCTGTGCAAGGAGACCATGTGGGACGTCAACGGACAGACTGGCTGTTTTCCATCAACGAAGGCTTGAGAGGAAGCTGCTTCAGCTTTGACGAAAAGCTAGCCCTGGGCAGCCGTTTTGCTTCTCCCTTTTTAGATGGAGAGAAACAAGAAAAAGTGAGAGACAGAGAACTTATCACTGCGTGGTGCCAGCCTCCCCAAGGAAAGGCAACTGCACATACAAGTGACACAGTGCTGGGTGATTTTAGGGGATCAAGACATGTGTTCCGGCCAGAAACTCATGAACACAAAGGAAGAGCCCTGAAGGCTTTTGATGCCAAACTGGCCTGACGTGCCTGATGCCATAGAACTGAGCTGGGAGTGGCCCTGGCCCCGCCTTCAACCCCAGAGGGCCAGGCAAGCAGCTCCCACTGCTGTCCGCTATCAGCTGGGTCGCCCTCCATCCCGTAATCCTGCGATCCCTCCCCCAAACACACGACCTCCGGCCTTAGAGCTGTTCCTGGTGTTTATTGGGCAGGACAGAATTTCATTTTATATATAACCAAAGAAATAAGGCATTTGTCTACATGTCAGCTCACTTAAACCTCATAACAATCCAATGAACCCCATTCTATGGGGATGGGGAAGTTGAGGCCTAGGCAGGTTACACAGTTGATAAGAAACAGAACTGGGAATCTAACTGGCAGTCTGGCTCAAGAGTGGACACCAGGTAAGGCGTGCTCCTCCCGACACTGAAGGCACGGCCAGGACAGGCTGCACATAGAACCTGCCAAGGGAATCAAGCCAAGGGAAACCATGGCTTGGAGATTATCACCAAGCCTGGGGTAGTTCAGAGACCGGGGCAAATGTGGAGGCTGTGTAGACCTCACTTCCCCAGGTAGATGTGAGGGGCCCTGAGAAGGTGATGGGAGCCCCATGGTCTGCTGAACCCTGAGAAGGTGGTGGGAGCCTGGGTCCTGCTGCAGCAGTGAAGGGGTGGAGGTCCCTGAGAGAAGCCTCCACTTCCCGGGCCTCCAACTGAGGCAACGGACACCTGGAGGAGCAAACAAGGGGGTTCCAGGTGCCAAGAGCTCCCTCGGCGTCTCTGGCCTCACCGAGCCTCTTCCACTAAAGGCGCTGCCTCTGCACCCCCAGGGCCCTGACACACTTGGTTCCCGACCTGGCCTTTTCCTCCCTACCCACCCTGTCTGGCTCCACGCCCTCCTTCTGCCCCGCCAAGTCTGACCCATCACTGGAGCTTCACTTTCCTGGGTGTGGCTCTCAGTCCCAGGTGAGGTCCGCTTCTCCTGGAGTCAATTATCAGGAGGTAGCTATTTCATGTCATGTCATGTCATATCATCTCATCATTTCATTTTATTTCTTCATTTCATTTCATTTCATCATTTCATTTCATCATTTCATCTCATCTCATCCCATCATCTCATCTTATCCACTGCATTTCATCTCATCTCATCTCATTTCATCTCTTCATTTCATTTCATCTCAACTCAGCCCATCTCATCATCTCATCTCCTCAACTCCATCTCATTTCATTTCATTATTTCATTTCATCATTTCATCTCATCTCACCTTATCTCATCTCATCTCATCACATCTCATTTGATCATTTCATCTCATTTCATTTCTTTACATCATTTCATATCATTTCATTACATTTCATTTCTTCATTTAATTTAACTTCATCATTTCATTTCATCATTTCATCATGTCATTTCATCTCATCACACCTCATCTCATGTCATCATTTCATTTCATCATTTCATCTCATCATTTCATCTTCTTTCATCATTTCATTTCAATTCTTCATTTCATTGCATCATTTCATCTCATTTCATCATTTAATTTCATCATCTCATTTCATATCATTTCATTTCTTCATTTCATTTCACTTCTTCATTTAATTTAATTTCATCATTTCATTTCATCATTTCATCTCATGTCATCTCATCTCATGTCATCTCATCTCATCATCTCATCTCCTCGTCTCACCTCATCTCCTCGTCTCACCTCAGCGCCTCGTCTCACCTCAGCACCTCGTCGCACCTCATCTCCTCGTCTCATCTCATCTCATCGCATCATCTCAACTCATCTCATCATCTCATCTCATCATCTCATCTCATCTCATCTCCTCACCACATCTCATCTCATCATCTCATCATCTCAACATCTCAACTCATCTCCTCATCTCATCTTCTCTCCTCATCTCATCTCATCTCCTCATCTCATCACATCTCCTCATCTCACCTCTTCCCATCTCCTCATCTCTTCCCATCTCCTCATCTCTTCCAATCTCCTCATCTCTTCCCATCTCCTCATCTCTTCCCATCTCCTCATCTCATGCCATCTCCTCAGCACATCCCATCTGCTCATCTCATCTCATCCCATCTCATCTCATCTCCTCACCACATCTCATCTCCTCATCTCATCATCTCCTCATCTCATCTCCTCATCTCATCTCCTCTCCTCATCTCATCTCTTCATCTCATCGCATCTCATCTCATCTCCTCTCCTCATCTCATCTCCTCATCTCATCTCCTCTCCTCATCTCATCTCATCTCCTCATCTCATCTCCTCTCCTCATCTCATCTCCTCATCTCCTCTCCTCATCTCATCTCATCTCCTCATCTCATCTCATCTCCTCTCCTCATCTCATCTCCTCATCTCCTCTCCTCATCTCATCTCATCTCCTCATCTCATCTCCTCCCTATCCTCATCTCATCTCATCTCCTCATCTCATCTCCTCTCCTCATCTCATCTCCTCTCCTCATCTCATCTCATCTACTCTACTCATCTCATCTCCTCATCTCATCTCCTCTCCTCATCTCATCTCATCTCCTAATCTCATCTCAACTCCTCTCCTCATCTCATCTCATCTCCTCTCCTCATCTCATCTCATCTCCTCATCTCATCTCATCTCATCTGCTCTCCTTATCTCATCTCCTCATCTCATCTCCTCATCTCATCTCATCTCCTCTCATCTCATCTCATATCATCTCCTAATCTCATCTCCTCTCCTCTCCTCATCTCATCTCATCTCCTCATCTCATCTCATCTCCTCATCTCATCTCATCTCCTCATCTCATCTCATATCATCTGCTCTCTCTCCTCATCTCATCTCCTCTCATCTCATCTCCTCATCTCCTCTCCTCATCTCATCTCATCTCCTCATCTCATCTCCTATCCTCTCCTCATCTTATCTCATCTCCTCATCTCATCTACTCTCCTCATCTCATCTACTCTCCTCATCTCATCTCCTCTCCACATCTCATCTCATCTCTCCTCCTCTCATCTCATCTCCTCTCCTCATCTCATCTCATCTCCTCTCCTCATCTCATCTCCTCTCCTCATCTCATCTCCTCTATTCATCTCATCTCCTCTCCTCATCTCCTCTCCTCATCTCATCTCCTCTCCTCATCTCATCTCCTCTCCTCATCTCATCTCCTCATCACATCTCATCTCATCTCCTCATCTCATCTCATCTCCTCTCATCTCATCTCATATCATCTCCTAATCTCATCTCCTCTCCTCTCCTCATCTCATCTCCTCATCTCATCTCATCTCCTCATCTCATCTCATATCATCTGCTCTCCTCATCTCATCTCCTCTCATCTCATCTCCTCATCTCCTCTCCTCATCTCATCTCATCTCCTCATCTCATCTCCTATCCTCTCCTCATCTTATCTCATCTCCTCATCTCCTCATCTCATCTACTCTCTCTCCTCATCTCATCTACTCTCCTCATCTCATCTCCTCTCCACATCTCATCTCATCTCTCCTCCCTCATCTCATCTCCTCTCCTCATCTCATCTCATCTCCTCTCCTCATCTCATCTCCTCTCCTCATCTCATCTCCTCTCCTCATCTCATCTCCTCTATTCATCTCATCTCCTCTCCTCATCTCCTCTCCTCATCTCATCTCCTCTCCTCATCTCATCTCCTCTCCTCATCTCATCTCCTCATCTCATTTCATCTCCTCTCCTCATCTCATTTCATTTCATCTCCTCTCCTCGTCTCATCTCCTCATCTCCTCTCCTCATCTCATCTCCTCTCCTCATCTCATCTCATCTCCTCTCCTCATCTCATCTCCTCTCCTCATCTCATCTCTTCATCTCCTCTCCTCATCTCATCTCCTCTCCTCATCTCATCTCCTCTCCTCATCTCATCTCCTCTCATCTCATCTCCTCTCCTCATCTCATCTCCTCTCCTCATCTCATCTCCCCATCTCATCTCCTCTCCTCATTTCATCTCATCTCCTCATCTCATCTCCTCTCCTCATCTCATCTCCTCCCCTCATCTCATCTCCTCTCCTCATCTCATCTCATCTCCTCATCTCATCTCCTCTCCTCATCTCATCTCCTCTCCTCATCTCATTTCATCTCATCTCTCTTCCCATCTCCTCATCTCATGCCATCTCCTCAGCTCATCCCATCTGTTCATCTCATCTCATCCCATCTCATCTCATCTCATCTTTCTCATCCCCTCATCTCATCTCATCTCCTCTCCTCATCTCATCTCCTCATCTCGTCTCACCTCATCATCTCATCTCATCTCATCATCTCATCTCATCTCATCATTTCATCTCATTTCATCATTTCATCTCATTTCATCATTTCATTTCGTTTCAGTCAGAGTCTCATCCTATTGCCCATGCTCACAGCTACCACAGCCTCGGCCTGATGAGCTCAGGCAAGCGTCCTATTTCAGTCTTCTAAGTAGCTGGGACTACAGGTATGTGCCACCATACCTGGCTAATTTTTTGATTTCTTGTAGAGATGGGGTCGCACCAAGTTGCCCAGGCTGCTCTTGAACCCCTGGGCTCAGGCAATCCTCTCACCTTGGCCTCCCACAGTGCTGGGATTACAGGCATAAATGACTGTGTCCAGGCACTCATAACTCCTCAGTCTCACCTGTAATTAAATGACTTATTGTACAGTTGCAATTTTAAACATAGCTTACTGACCCGCACATACTTAGGGGGCAAAATGTGAAAAGTTTAGACATATATTTACTCATTAAACCACCACCACGATTACAATAAGGAACATATCCACCTTCCCTAAAAGCCTACATCCTGCCTCTTTGTAATCCTTCCCTCCTGACGCTACTCCCATCCTTTCTGGTGAACAACTAATCTGCTTTCTAGTTTGCATTTTCTAGAATGTTATGTAACTGAATTATCCTATGATACATACACTTTCTGACTTCTTTCACTTGGCACAGTTGTTTTGAGATTCATCCATACTGTTGTGTGCATCCACAGTTCCTTTTCATTACAGAGTAGTATTTCATTGTATGGCTATACCACAATTCGTATACTCATCCATTATCTGTGGATATGTAGGTGATTCCAGGTTTTGACTGTTACAAATAAAGTAATGCTTTTTGTACAAGTCTTTGTGTGGGTATATGCTTTTGTTTCTCTTTAGAGAATACCTACATTCTAGTTTTTTCCCTAAGTAAGTGTGGGACTCTCTTGTACTCTTATTTTTGTTTTCTTTCAAAAAATCAATTTTCTTATAAAACTGCTGTGACAAAGTGCTGAGAAGGAATATAGAGATCATAATGGTGTCATATAAGAATACTATTTTTAATTATTTAATATCACCTAAGAATTTCCAAAATCACTGATTCTAAAGTTTAACTTTTTAAAAATGAATGCATAGTTTGAATTCTTGCTTAAAGGCAAAAGTATTTTTATAAAATGAACAAAATATACAAGCTGGCATCACTTTGCACAATGCTGTGCTAACTGAAACACAGGGATATGGGAACTGTGCCCTCCCTTGGCATGATTCTATGGTGACTACGGTGACTGTGCCCAAAAAGGATGTGGTTTCAATATGCACAAATTTTAGTTAATTTCAATATTATGCAAAGCAAAGACTGATAAAATTGAGGGCCATAATGAAGATTTCCCAACTCATCAAGAAAAGGTACTTACTACTTAGTCAGTTTTCACAAACATGAAAGAGGGTGATAAGTATAAGAATTCATCCAAAAAATAAGGATAAGACAAAGTTTCTGTGCACCAGTAATCCAAATGTAGTGTTTCTACATACTTAGGCCTACCAAAGAAAGCTATTTGCCCCAAAATAGACACCAACTGCCTAGAACCTAAGTCTATATTTTTTAAAATCAGATATAACATAATTTCTTTAAATATTTAAATTACTTTAAATGGTTAGAGTTTATAATTAATATTTTAAAGGTCTATGACAAATTTTAAAATAAACAGCAATAGAATATTCTGCAATCATCAAGTTGTGCCTAATCAATGTTCCTTTATTTCCAATATGCAGAAATACACCATACCTAAGGTAGAATAGCTTTTCTTATTAAAAGTAAAAAGAGTAACAAGATACACAGCATTAGGCAAGTAATTACATATCATGGTAAAAGGTTTATTATACATCGGTTGAAACATTGCTGCATTTTGTGTGTCAGTTCATATGACTCAACCTAATATTTCCAGAGCAAGCAAAAACAGGTAGTAAAGAGATTACTGATAACTAATCTTAGACTAACTAAATCAACATAGAAAGAATCATCACTTAATTATAATATGTCAGAAAGACTCAGAACTTAAATTCTATCCTATGTTCTAGGAATATTTAATATGCAATTTTCTTACATATTATAAAATAATGGCAGTGTATCATATTAAAATATCCTTTGAAGAAAATGACTCGTGTAAGCAAAGCCAAATTTAATAGCAAATATTCACTGTATCAATCAACATTGCTTATTAGATGATATAAAGAACAATCTTTGTGTTCCAAGTATATGTTTTACAAGTTAAATTTAATAAAACTAGAATTTACCATGTATACCATATATTTTACTATTTATTCCATTTTACATTAACAAAAATATGCTGGAAAAAAATGTATATCATATGATGGTTAAATAGACATCTCATATATCAAATACTTGTATTTATCTCTGCTTCTTAGATGTATGCCAAAATATCAATTCTATAATCATAGTTAAATGTACTATTAAGCCAAAAAATGATCACAAATAATGAGGAAAAGATAACCAATAAACCTATCTTTGCAAATAAAACCTGAAGACTTGCCATCTTATTCTTGTTGTACATAACCAGAATAACCAGAATAAGGTTTTTCCAAAAAAGGACACATAAAAGCATAATATGTCCTGGATTGGGCATAATATGACTATGCCCAAATGATAATAATCATAAATGATTAAGAAAACAGAAATAAAGAGACTAAACTGAATTTTGTTCCTTGGTCAAACAGTTGAGTCCAAAGTGTGGGTGAAGGACAAGTTCTCAAAATTTATGTTCCTTCAGATTTGCCATTCGTTAATAGTTATTGATATCAGATACATGGCATGATTCTTAATGTGGTTGACTTACGTCAACACCCTACTGAATTAAATGTATGTCATCAGTACAATTCTTTTTAATGTTCCTAGTATATGGTAGGAAAATGGACTTTCATATACTTTTTTCTATGTAGCTACAGCTTACCTCTTCCTTCCTCTAATCTGTGTCTTCTGATTACACGCTGCCATTTTTCTTCTTGTCGCAACTGAAGGTGTTCTTCAATGTTATAACCCCAGGTACTGGAACAGCTAGATGATTGACCAAAAAATAATAATATCAATAACATATATGTTATATAATAGCTATCACAGAACTATACAAAATCAAGAAAGAGCTAGCAAAAACATTGTCTAAAACACAATTATATTCACTATAAAAATTCTTAGTAAAAAAAGGAAAAATAATCTCATCCCTAAAATGATGTCATACTGTCAATATGCATATAGTAGTACTGTATATGTTAACTATCATTTTTTAGGTTTTTTAACATATATCTAAAAGAAATTATTTAAATTATCTGAATTGCTGAATTGAGGACAACATGTTTAGTATAATCAATCCAATTACCTAAAAGAAGATCTAAAGTTATCATTTCTTTCACTGCATCAAGGATTCCTCTTTGTCTTGCCTCTTGACCATCCAACTCTCGTACACAAGGCTTGCAACATCCACACACAGCACAGCCAGATTCTCCGGAACCACAAACACAGATCCTTTAAGAAAAACAGACCACTGAAATAAGTCTAATTTTTCCTTAAAACTCTTTTCTATAACTTCTTTTGTGATTACGTTAAATGAGTCAGTAATAAAATCACCTCTTCAGACCAGTATATCTATTTTCAAGTAAAGATATGAATAGAATAAGAACAAAAACAAGTTTATTAAACTCCCAATAGGCATAATTGCTATATTTCTACAGAAAATACAATTATACATAGGTTCTGCTATTGTCCAAGTCACTATTTTTAAAATAGTCTGTAAAAAGTTTTTGTACTTAGTGCAGTATCAGCAGCTATAGTATTAAGTGGCCTGAAGAGTTTTTTGGCCAAAAAACAAGGCTGCTATGTAGCAGATAAGTGAAGGTAACTTGCCAGCTTCATCTATTGTGTCTCCTTCCCCACCTCTTCTTTACATTCCATCATCTCTCATTCTCTCCTTTCACTGTGTCTAAATTATATGTTCCTTTTTCATCTTTGTCTCTTTAATATACTATTTGACTAGAACACTCCTAGAAATTGGCTAGCAGGTCAGTGAACATCACCTTCCTGGTCACATATTTTGTAAAAGTCATAGCTTTAATGTTATTAATTGGATCAGTCTTTAAAAACTATTGACAACTTTGCTGACCTCCTGGTTATCTAGAAATGTGGAGGTACAAGAAGAACCTACCTGGCAGCAATCTAAAGGACATAGCTATGCACCATGTGGAATTTCTGACTTTTAAAAGCAAGCATTACAATCAGGAGGATCACTTACTACACAGTAAAAACTATGATACAATAATAAGCCCAGTGAGTTGTCCATGAACACTATTTTTAAAACAGTATTTATGACATCAATTCTTCTCAAACTGTTCCAAAATATTAACAATAAGATAACATTACCTAATTTATTCTATAAGGCCAAGATTACCCTGATACCAAAGCCAGACAGAGACACTAAAATTTTTTAAAAAAAGTTTTCGAATGACAGGCCAATATCCCTTATAAATATTGATGCAAAAATCTTCAACAAAATACTAACTGAATTTGGCAGCACATTAAAAGAATTATACACAATGACCAAGTAGGATGTATTCCCAGAATGCAATACATGAAACTTAATCCATGTAATATATCACATTAATACAATAAAGGAAGAAGTGCATGAGCTTCTCAATTGATGTAGAAAGAGCATTTGGAAAAATTCAATACCCTTTCATGATAAAAACATTCAGCAAACTACTCAACATAATAAAAGCCATGTATAAAAACCTAGAGTGAACATCATACTCAACAGTAAGAGACTAAAAGCTTTGCCTCTAAAATCAGGAACAAAGCAAGGATGTCCACTTTTACCACTCCTATGGGACACAGCGATTGAAGTTCTATCAAGAGCAATTAGCCAAGACAGAAAGAAAAAAGGCATCCAAAATTGAAAGGAAGAAAAATTTTCTCCATTCACAGGGACACAATCTTATTTATAGAAACCACTGAAGATTCCACACATACAAAAATGGTAGAACTAATTAATGAATTCAGCAACATAACCAGATACAAAGTCAACACACAAAAATCAGTTGTATTTTCTCTCTCTCTCTCTCTCTCTTTCTTTTTTGAGATAGGGTCTCATTCTGACACTCAGGCTCGAGTGTAGTAGCATGATCACAGATCACCAAACTCTTGGGTTCAAGCAATCCTCCCCTCTCAGCTTCCAGAATAGCTGAGACAATAGGAACACAAAACCATGTCTGGGTAATTTTTTTTTTGAGACAGGGTCTCACTTTGCCCATGCTGGTGTCACATTGCTGGCCTTAAGTGGTCCTCCTGCCTCAGCCTTCTCCAATATTGGGATTACCAGAGCAAGTCACTACACCTAGCTCAAAACTAGCTATACTTATAAAAACTAACAATGAACAAACTGAAAGAAAATTACAAAAACAAATCCACAGCAGCAAAAGAATAAAATACTTAGTAATTAACCAAAGAGGTAAAAGATGTGTATAATGAAGACTACAAAACCCTGCTAAAAAATATAAAGACAGCATGAATAAACAGAAACATGTGCCATATTGAGGGACTGAAAGACACATTACTGTTACGACGTCACTACTACCCAAAGCAATCTAGAGTCAATGAATCTGTAGAACCCCTATCAAAATCCCAGTGACTTATTTTTTTGTTTGTTTGTTTGCAGAGATAGAAAAATCTATCCTAAATTCACATGAACTCTCTTGGGCTGCCAAATAGTCAAATAATCTTGCAGAAGAACAAAGTATTCACACTTCCTGACTTCAAGCCTTACTACACAGCTACAGTAATCAAAGGAGTGTAGTACTAGCATAATGGCAGACATATAGACCACGGAACAGGACATTCCAGAAGTAAATCCTTTATATGTAGTAAAATTGAAAGTGACCATATAATATACAGGGCCACAAGATAAAAGCTATGGAGGAGACCTGCGTCCTGCAAAGTGACAGCTATGATTAAAAAATGAACAAATCTGTTGTTTCTAAGTTTGCTTTCACTTCAATAGAGAGCTATTGATTATCTTCACGTCCTGACTCCTGGAAAGGGAGGAAGTAACCTCTAAGACTGATAAACATATTTTCCTTTAAAGATGAGCCTGAGGCCACACAGATCTCCTTGATGGCATCCAGAAGTCTGATCTGCAGAAGGACACAAGCGGTTTAATCTCTGGGGGATTTCCGCCCTCATACTTTCCTTCTAAAGTCATTTCTATAATGGCTTACTTCCCATGGGTCAGACAGTAGCTGAAGGTTGTAGAACTTGCTTTACAGACAGTTTCTCTACTGCAAAACCTAAGACTGGTGTTTGAGAGGTTTTTCAAAACTTTATATTCTGATGGACCCATGACCCCACCTGAAACCATGACTCATACCAAGGAACTGACTCCATTGGTCCTGGGACCCACTCCCAGAAACTTGTTGTATGCACAAAGACAGTTTTGACACTCCCATGACTTCATTCCCAACTAATCAGCAGTACCTGTTCCCTAACCTCCACCAACCAAATTATTCCTTTAAAAAACAAAACAAAACAAAACAAACCTGGCCTAAAATTCTTGGGGAGGTAAATTTGAAAAATATTTCCCATCTTCCTCACTCAGCTGCCCTGTGATCACTAAACTCTTTCTCTCTGGCAGACTACTGTTAGTGTACTGGCTTTTCTATGTATCAGGTATTCAAATCCAGTCAGGCTGTAACAAAACAGTTTTTAACAAAGGAGTCATGATGATTCAGTAGGGACAGGATAATCTTTTCAACAAATGGTGCTGGAAAACTAGATATCCACGTGAAAAAGAATGAAGTTGGACCTTTGCCTAACATCATATACAAAAATCAACTCAAACTGGTTCAAAGACCTAAATGCAAAACCTAAGATTATCTTAAAAAAAAAAATCTTATAAGAAAACACAGGGGGAAAACTTCACAACATTGGACTTGGCAATGATTTCTGACTATGACACCAAAGGCACAGAAGACAAAAGAAAAAACAGACAATTGGACTTCACGAAAATTATTATTATTATTATTATCATTATTATTATTATTTTGAGTTGGAGTCTCACTGTTGCCCAGACTGAAGTGCAGTGGCCGTTCCCGGTTACCGCAGCCTCGACCTGCTGGGCTCCGGCGATCCTTCCACCTCAGCCTTCCAAGTAGCTGGAACTACAGGTGCATGCTACCACACCCAGCTAATTCTTTTGATTTATTGTAGAGATGAAGTCTTGCCTGCCCAGGCGGGTCTCGAACCCTTGGGCTCAGGCAATCCACTCACCTCAGCCTCTCAAAGGCACGGGATTACAGGCTGAGCCACCGAGCCCAGCGAAAATTATTTTTTATATTTGTGTATCAAAAGGCAGTATCATCAGCGTAAAAAAGGCAACCCACAGAATTTTTTGTTTGTAAATTATATATCTGATAAAGAATTAATATCCAGACTATATAGAAAACTCCTAAAAATAGCAACAGCAACAGAAACCTGACACAAAAATAGACAAAGGACTTGAATAGACATTTCTCCAAATAAGACATACAAATGGCCAACAAGCTCATGAAAAGATACTCAAGGCTGGGTACAGTGGCTCACGCCTGCAATCCCAGTACTTTGGAAGGACCATTGGAGCCCAGGAGTTCAGGGCTAGCTTGGACAACATAGTGAGACCTTGTCTCCACAAAAAAGAAAAAAAAATTTAGCTGGGTATAGTGGCACACACCTGTAGTCCTAGCTACTCAGGAAGTTGAGGCAGGAGGACAGTCTGAGTCCAGGAGGTCAAGGTCGTGGTGAGCTGTAATTGTGCTGCTGCACTCCAGCCAGGGCAATGCACTCCAGGCTGAATAAGCCAGTGAGACCCCCAACTAAAAAACACAACAAAACAAAACAAAAAATAAAAACAGATGTTCACTGATCACTGAGGAAATCAAATGGAAACTATGAGATACTACCTCACACTCATTAGGATGGTTACTATCAAAATAACAAGTGTTGGTGAGAGTGTAGAGAAATTGAAACACTTTTGCACTACTGGTGGGAATGTAAAATGGTAGAGCAGTGGTGGAAAACAGTATGTCAGTTCTTTAAAAGATTAAAAATAAAATTATCATCTGATCCAACAATTCCACTTCTAGGTATACACCCAAAAGAAATGCAAGCAGGGTCTCAAAGAGCTATTTGTATACCCTTATTTATAGCAGCATTATTCGCAATAGCTAACATGTGGAGGCATCCCAAGTGCCCATTAACATATAAATGGATAAGCAAAATGCAGTACATACATACAATGTAATATTACTCATCCTAAAAAAGGAAGGAAATTCTGACATATGCTCCAACAAGGATGAATCCTGAGGATATTACACTAAGTGAAAAAACTCAGTCACTAAAGACAACTACTGTATGATTTCACTAACATGAGGTAATTAGAATTGTCAGAATCATAGAGACAGAACGTAGAAAAGTGGCTACCAGAGAAAAGGGAGAGGGGAAAGTAGGGAGTAATTGTTTAATCAGTACAAAGTTTCAGTTTTGCAAGATGAAAAGTGTTATGGAGATAGATGGTGGTAATAGTTACACAATGTTATGAATGCATTTTATACAACTTATCTGTATCCTCAAAAATGGTTAAGATGGTCTATTTTGTGTTATATATATTTTATTACAACAAAAAACTAGGAAAATGTTTAACTCTAAATTCATTCTGAGATATGTAGTCCTACTTTTATAATAATTGAAATCAGCTTTAATAGTCCTTAGTGTCCTGGCATACACTGTGCTAGCTTTATTCATATATTCAGTTGGGCTCATTAATAAGAAAATTATACTTGGTTAGCATTGTCCATATAGGTCTCTAAAGGTAGAAAGCATACAAATAATTGAATAATTAATTTCATAAAAGACCAGAGATTTGTTTGTGATATATACCAGTTGCTTAATCTCAGAGGCTAGGGACAACATTGAATTTTAATGGAAACACTGGGAGTAGTACAGGAGAATAAATTTTAAATATAACCTTGCTTATTAAAAAAAAAAGAATCATTCTACATCCAAATTAAGTTTAAAAATAAACAAGACAAAAAAAAGTACAAACACAAAGCTCTGTAGAATAAATGTTAAGTTCTGATAAGAGAGTAAAAATAATTTTGCTTATGTTAATAACATAAAGAAAAGTCATTTTAAAAAAATCATAATATTTTAATAATCTAAAAGAAAAGGCCAGTTACATATGCTCTATTACACAATCCTAGGTCAAGCATAAACCTAGTCCAGACAATATTTAGGAAGAAGCACTAGACTATTAAAAAACTGCCAAATAGGTCAGAGAGGCAGAGGTGGCTGTCCTTACACTGGGCTTCTGTGAAGTAACTGTCCAGATATAGACTTATTTCCTCAATACCTGGCTTCTTTCTGGCCCCTCCCTCAGGCAGCAACTTCTAGGCACATTAAGAGGATATATATATCAAGGATAATTATAACAGGTATGATGCAAATCCACAAGCAGGAGTACTTAAAATTCCTAAAATTGCAAACGTAAATTTTAATTTAAAAGAAAATGATAGATACCTATTGAGCACTCTATACGATAATGCTGCTTAGAAAAGACTCATGTTCAACAAAATTGAATAGACATATGGCATTATATAAGCATTAAAAACATAAAAATAAGGGCACAGATGCAAGCCTTGAAGAATCTATAACCTCTTTTTACATAATCACTTAAATGAATCAAATGAAAGACAACCTTAAATATGACACTAAATTTGAAATTGTTATAATAGAAACAATGATAAGAATTATAGCTATATGGATTCTTGGTCTGTTGGCCAAGATCAAGTGAAGAATTGTAAGTACACACAAATAAACCTTCAAGAAACAAAATACTAAAATATACTCTGAATTAATTTTTAAAGAAATGTGTTCTGGCATTAACTTCAGTAACAACAACATGGTCCCCCTAAAACCCACAAAGACATGGACACTAAACAGCATGATGTTATACAACTCCTGGGTCAATGATGAAATCAAAACAGAGATTAAAAGGTACTTCGAAACAAATGAAAATGAAGAAACATCTTACCAAAATCTCTGGGATGCCATGAAAGCTGTAGTAAGAGGGGAATTTATGTCCCAACACATGCACATGAAAAAATGGAAGGATCACAAATTAATAGCCTAAAAAGCCACCTAAGGAAGCTGGAAAAGCAAGACCACAAAAACCCTAATTTCAGCAGAAGAATCCAGATCACCAAAATAAAAGCCCAAATCCAGGACATAGAAGACAAAAATATTATACAAAAATTCAATGAAACAAAAAGCTAGTTCTTCAAAAGGATAAACAAGATCGATGTTTCCCTAGCTAGACTGACCAAGAAAAAGAGAGCAAAAAGCCAAAGAAATAAAATCAGGAACACAAAAGATAAAGTCACATCTGACCAGGAAGAAATAAAAAAAGATCATTAGAGATTACTACGTACACTTGTATGGAAACAAACTTGAAAACCTTAAGGAAATGGAGGACTTTCTGACATCACACAACCTGTCTAGGTTGAAACAAGAAGAAATTGAGACCCTAAAGAGATCAATAACAATCAAGGAAATTGACTAGGTAATAAGAAAACTACCTACAAAAAAAAAAAGCCCTGGTCCAGATGGTTATCCAGCAGAATTCTACAAGACATTTAAGGAGGAGTTGATATCAGTTCTACTGAAGGTATTCCAGGTGATTGAGAAAGATGGAATTCTCCACAAATCATTTTATGAAGCTAACATCACATTGATATCCAAGCCAGGTAAAGACCCAACAAAGAAAGAGAACTACAGGCCAATATCTTTGATGAACATAGAGGCTAAAATCTTCAACAAGATCCTAGCAAACCGGATTCAACAACACATCTCAAAAATCATTCATACCTGGGATGCAAGGCTGGTTCAACATTTGCATAACCATAAATGTAATTAAATACATCATGTCAAAACAAAAATCACATGATTATATCATAAGATGGAGAAAAAGCTTTTGATAAAAATCTAGCACTTCTTCTTGATAAAAACCCTTGAACATCTAGGAATACGGGGAACATACCTCAAAATAGTAAAAGCCATCTACGAGAAACCCACAACCAGCATACTCCTAAATGGACAAAAATTGGAACCATTTCCCCTGAAAACTGTAACAAGACAAGGAAGCCCACTCTAATCCCTCCTGTTCAATATAGTATTGGAAGTCCTGGCTTGAGCAATCAGAGAAGAGAAGGCAATCAGGGGCATCCAAATAGGAAAAGAGGGAGTCAAGTTATCTCTCTTTGCAGATGATATGATCGTGTACCTTGAAAACCCAAGAGAATCTGTCAAAAACGTCCTTACACTGATAAAGGACTTTGGCAAAGTCTCAGGATATTAAATAAATGTACAAAAGACAATCACATTTCTTTACACCAATAATAAACAAACAGAAACCCAAATAAAAAGCACAATTCCATTCACAATAGCCACAAAAAAAAAAAAAAAAAGAAATACCTTGGCATCTTCCTAACCAGAGATGTGAAAGACCTCTACAATGAAAACTACAAAACACTGCTCAAAGAAATCAAAGATGACACAAACAAGTGGAAAAATATCCCAGGCTCATGGATTGGAAGAATCAACATTGTGAAGATGTCCATCCTACCTAAGGCAATCTACAGATTTAACGCAATATCCATCAAATTACCAGCAACATTCTTCTCAGTTAGAAAATATAAAAGCAGGAATTCATATGGAAACACAAACGAGCAAGAATGGGTAAAACAATCCTCAGGGAAAAACAAAAAAAACAAAAAAATAAACCAAAGCAGGCGGTATCACA
The DNA here is from genome assembly GCA_027257055.1 of Cephalopachus bancanus. Lineage (NCBI taxonomy): Eukaryota > Metazoa > Chordata > Mammalia > Primates > Tarsiidae > Cephalopachus > Cephalopachus bancanus. The sequence continues at coordinate 9,210 of JAPVLO010002850.1, read as the reverse complement.
TTACCAGATTCAAACTTTACTATAAAGCTATAATAATCAAAACAGCTTGGTATTGGTACAAAAACAGGCATATAGACCAATGGAATAGAACTGAGATTCCAGAAGCTAAACCTCAATTTCTTAACCAACTCATCTTCGACAAAGCCTCCACCACCTACCACTGGGAGATGAGAACCTATTCGGTAAATGGTGCTGGAAACCTGGCTGACCACATGTAGAAGACTCAAACAAGACCCCTATCTGTTCCCGTACACAAAACTTAATTCTATATGGATCAGAGACCTAAATGTAAAAGTAAAACCTCAAACTATAAGAACCTTAGAAGCCGGGCTTGGTGGCTCAGCTTGTAATCCCACGCCTTTGGGAGGCTGAGGTGAGTGGACTGCCTGAGCCCGCAGGTTCGAGACCCACCTGGGCAGCGAGACCTCATCTCTACAATAAATCAAAAAATCAGCCGGGCGTGGTAGTGCATGCCTGTAATTCCAGCTACTCGGAAGGCTGAGGCGGAAGGATCGCCGGAGCCTAGCAGGTCGAGGCTGCGGTGGCCAGGAGCGGCCACTGCACTCTAGTCTGGGCGACAGAGTGAGACTCCAACTCAAAAAAAAAAAAAAAAAAAAGAACCTTAGAAAATGCAGGACATACCCTTACGGAAATTGGAACTGGCCTTCAATTCCTGAACAAAACCTGAAACCCACAGGCCATAAGAGACAAGATAGACAACTGGGACCTCATTAAACTGACAAGCTTCTGCAAAGCCAAAGAAACTATCAAGAGAGCAGGGAGACAGCCTACAGACTGGGAAAAAGTATTTGTCAACTCCAGGTCTGACAAAGGCTTAACATCTTGGATCTACAAGGAACTCAAACATGCTGCAAAAAAGAAAATAAACAGCCCCATTATAAAGTGGGCAAAAGATATGAACAGACACTTCTCAAAGGAAGACATCTGAGCAGCCAACAGACACATGAAGAAATGTTCAATCTCACTAATCATCAAGGAGATGTAAATCAAAACTACACTGAGATACCACCTAACTCCAGTCAGAATGGCAATTATCAATAACTCAAAAAATAACAGTTGATGGAGAGGGTGTGGTGAAAAGGGAACACTCTTACACTGTTGGTGGGAGTGCAAACTAGTGCAACATCTATTGAAAACAGTGTGGCAATTCCTAAAAGCTCTAAATATCGACCTCCCATATGACCCTGCAATCCCCCTACTGGGAAGATACTCTGAGGAACTCAAATCACTCTATCAAAAAGATACCTGCACATGAGTGTTTATCGCAGCATTGTTCACAATAGCAAGAACCTGGAATCCAATATACTGTCCATCAAAAGAAGACTGAATTAAAAATATGTGGTACATATACACAATGGAATGCTACGTAGCCATAAAAAAGAACAAAATCATGAACTTTGCAGCAACTTTGCAGCTAGAGTCAATAATACTGAGTGACCTCTCACAGAAACAAAGATCTGAATATCACATGTTTTCACTCATATAGTGGACCTTGAACATCCATGTAACACTATAAGAAAAGGTCTGACAGTGGTGAGAAACTATGGGGGGGAGGGGAAGAGAGGTGGGATTAATGGTAGTCGATATCTGGGGACAGGGAGACACCCCTTATCAACAAGGGTGCCTGAACGAAACATATTTGTATACCTAACCCTTAACTGTACCCCACAATATCAAAATAAAAAATATTGATTAAATTAAAAAAAAAAAAGAAATGTGTTCTGGTATTTTCTTCAGTAGAAATCATTTTCTTACCCTCCAAGGACTCTGTCTGGACACCCACTACTGACACAGCTGGCTCCATAACCTGTACAGTCTCCACAGACAGTACAAACCATGCACTGTTCCAGCTTCCATTTATGCATGCCTAGAGGGCACATATCATGGACTTCTCATCTTTTTCATCTAGTTCTTCTTCCAGGTCTTCATCCATGGCTGTTACCATATTTTCAACTCCAGATCCTATTTGACAAATCAATTTATAATTTTTTTAATTCTTATCTAAAACATAGATTATAGATTATTTAATTTAAAAAACACACGACAACATGCTAATCCAAGAAATGCTAAAATATAAGAGTAGCAAAAAATTTCAATTCAGGAATTACAGATAAATGCTCTCTCCATTTCATTTCTGCAAAAGAAGATAGGAAGTCTATTGTCAAACATATCTATTAGCTATTATTTTCAATCAATCAAAGTTTTTAATCTTTTCTGATTTAGTCCCTCTTTTCCATCCTAATTACCAACACTTTCTCTCAGCAAACCGGAGAAAGCCTCCTAACCATGCTCTAAGCCAAGAATCCCTCCACCTCTAGAACTGTCAGCAATGAGCTCCCTAAAACACACTTTTGATCCTATGACTTGGCAATTTACAGACTTTCAAAGCCTTTCCAAAGTCTTTAGAAGAAAAAAACTCCTCAGCAAGAGACAGTTATCACAAGTTGGCTCCTAATTTTCTCCAACCTCATAACATTTCCCTCTGCTTTCCAGACATCCTGTATCCCCTCGTGCTCAGGCCTTTGCTCATTTCTGCTCCGTCTGCCTCTCCCTATCTCATCCACCAGAGAAGTGCTTTTTGAGCCTTCAAAAATTCAGCTCAGAAGTAATTTCCTAGGAAAACACTTACTACCTTTTGCAGGGAGTCACTCACTACCTCCTCAATGCCTGCTTATACCTCAAAAACTTTTAAAGTTGTGTTATAATGCATTCAAGTATGGCTTTTATTGAACACTTACTCCAGGGAGTCCTTTATGGTAAGAAGCTGGAGCTTTGGTGTTTCAGTTGTAAAATTCTCCCCTGTGTTTATGGCAAGGAAGCAGCAAACTTTTTGTAAAGGACCAGATTGTAAATAATTTATGCTTTGTAAGCCATAGAAGTCTTTGTCCAATTTTTTATAACCCTTACAATTGTAAAAGTCATTTTTAGCTTGGATGTCTATACAAAAATGGCATCAAGGATAGTTTGCAGACTTCTACTATAAGCACTGAAGCCTATGATAGTGAGCTATTGCAAAGCTTATAATCTGGAAAGAAAGACTATTAATCAAATAACCACATAAAAATACAACTGTGATGAGGTTCTGCAGGAACACAGTACTCTCAAGAGCATATGAGAGGAGAACAAATCTGTGAGAATCTAGTCATTTTTTATGTTTTATTTTGCTTCTAGACTTATATCTTCAAAGGCAAAGTTAATATTTTACTCACTTTATCTCTGATTTTTAGTCAACCTTAACACATATTTATCTCTTATATATTTAGCTCTCACTCAATATAGGTCTAACTAACCAGGAAATAAACATATAGCATATACAGTCTTTCTGGGGTTTGCCACTTTTAATCTATAGCCAGGCTGGAAAATTAGATAACCAAGCATAAGATAACTATATAGAGAGTTAGAATAAAGCAATCCTAAAGGAAGCCTGAGTGATTCTATTTTCACTAACAAAGATAAAAAGTATCGACCGCTTATTTGTTCCTGGCTCTACTAGCATTGCTCATTTAATCATTCCAACAGTAGTGTACTATTATCCACAAATTTATGAGTGTATTCAATGGAACCTCAATCACAATGCCAAGAAGACAAAACTGAATCTAATTCATATAGAAAATAAAAGCTCTAATGTGGCTACACAAAGCTAAAACTCATAAAGAAAAAGACTGGAAAATGTGGACATCAAAAATTTTAAATTAAATATAATAAATGAAATCATAAACCACCAGTTAGTCAAAGACATATATACAACACATACTACATAATGTATTAAAAAGCTCTTACATATCAATTTTTAAAAGGCATATAAAAATTTTAAGAAAGTTGGAAGAGATATCCAAACTCAGTATTAATAATCAAGGAAATTAATATTAAAAGAAAAATGAGAGACCTAGCAACTCTACTCCTAGTTATGTATCCAAAAGAAATGCATAAAGGTTTTTGCCAAAAGATATTTACTAGGATGTTCATAGCAACACTATCAATAATAACCAAACCTAGAAACTACCTGTAATAAAATAAAAAATGTTAAAGTGTGGTATCCACAATTTAATACGCAACAATGAGAATAAACACTCTATAACTTCTTCTAACAATATACATGCATCTCATAAATGTAAAACTGAATGAAAAGCAATTAGAGGAGTTCCGGTAAGATGGTGACGGCATAGGTGAACTTGTGAGATTCCCCAGACGTGAGTTCCCAAAAAGACTCTTGCTTTTCTTCCCCCATCCCCCAGCCCACCACCAGCCGCAGTGGTCCGAGCCCCAGGGACCTTCAGTCCCATGCAGGGCCAGATATTGCAGCCCCCTGCTGTGGCTGTTCCACCATACATGACTCTCACCTATGTGGGAACCTCAGATCTCAGATCACTCCCTGGCTATATCGTCTCCCGCCCAGCACCCAGCACCAAGCCACCAGTCACTCAGGGAGGCTCTGGGTGCCCACCCCTCAGAGACACCGGTCCCATTCCTGGCTGAAGTACCCTGTGACGAGCCCAGGGCCATTCTCACCACTCACCGCCTGCCCATTGGAGCTTTGGCGCTCTGGGGCTCTGGGCCCATCCTGGCTGAGGCACTCAGCGCATGGCCCCAAGCTTGGGGACCCAGACAAGCAGAGAGAAATGGATCTATTAAAGAGAATTTGCCTCCGCCATTCTCCAGGCAGAGATTTCCATTGCCCCGCCCACCTATCAACAACCCCCACCTCGGTTCCTAAGGTAATGTCACTAAACAGGAGACAAAGCCCCGACCCTATGCTGAATCAGACAAAAGCAACTCCCAGGCAGGCAAACCCAAGCTGCAAGTAAATCTAGCTGCCTGCAATGAAAAACAAAGGGGAGAGGCCAGAGATCAGAGGTGAAGTGACTTTAGTCTGATCTCTTATTTTGACTTATGATTTTATCATTTTGACTGTTTGTTTTGATCGCCTTTGTTGTTTGCCTTCTGACTTATACTGTCTCATGATTTTATTGGTCTGTCTCTGTGTAGCTATCAGTATTCTTTAGGGAACCTTTCTTCTGTGTCTTTCTTCACTTCTCTCCAGCCTTGTGTCTCTTTCTCATCTGATAGTTGGTATGTATGTCTGTTTTCCCTCTCACTCTTCTATCTTTCTAACTTCCTATTGACCCCCCCTTCTCCCATTATTTTCCTCTTTTATATCCCCTTTTTAATCTAGGGACCAAGCCCACACACTACTGCACAGACAGATTGAAAGGCAGAGGGAAATAAGTTCCACTGTGCTCATGCACCTGTACATGGATGATAGAATCAGCATATATACATTCTGAACCACAGCTTCCCCCTCAACTAAACCTCAAAACTGCAAAAAGTACAGTGTGCAGCCCACACTCCAACCTCAAAAGTGAACAAAGCCAGAAGACCCTCATAAGGAAGAACAGGATATTGCAGAAGTGAAACAAAAGCAACCCACCTTCCCTCAAAAACAGAATTAAAGAAGGGGAGGGAAAGGGGGAGAGAGAGAAAAATCAACATAAATGAAGAAAAACCAAAAGAACAGTATGGGTCTCTCCCAGACCCCTGGGAGGGCAGATACTGAGAAAACTGACTTCGGAATGCAAACAATGAAGAGCCCCCAGAATGAAGGGTCTCAAACTATAAACCTAGATATCAAGACATTAATGGAGAGATTAAAAAGAATAGAGAAGACACAAGAAGAAACTAGGAAGGAGCTGATATCTGAGATAGCAGTAATAAGAAATACTGTGAAAGAAATAAATAACAAACTGATAAGCATTGAAAGCAGAATTACCCAAGCAGAAGAAAGAATCTCTGAGCTTGAGGACAAAGATATAGAACTAACCCAAACTCTTAAAAACACAGAAAATAAGCTCAAAAAGACAGAATAAAACCTTCAAGAGATGAGTGATTACTTCAAGAGACTGAACCTAAGAATAATTGGCCTTCCTGAGGCAGAAAGAGAGACAGAGACCACACTGGAACAAACTTTCCATGAGATCATTCAAGAAAACTTCCCTTATCTAATCAATGATGCAAAAATTCAAACACAAGAGATTCAGAGAAACCCTGCAAGACAACAAATGAGAAGACCAACTCCTAGAAGCATAATAATTTGCCTAAACAAGTAGGCATAAAACAAAAAATCCTAAAGGCAGCAAGAGAAAAAGGCTTACCATGGAAGACCAATTAGAGAAACCCTGCAGGCTAGGAGAGCCTGGAGCCCTATCTTCAAAGTCCTAAAAGATAAACAATTTCAACCAAGAATAACCTACCTGGCCAAGCTAAGCTTCATCAGCGAGGGAGAGTTAAAATCTTTCCCAGATATCCAATCCCTAAGAACTTACGCTGCCACCAAACCACCTCTACATGAAAAACTTAAAAAAGTACTAAACACAGAAGAAAAGGAAAAAAGAACAACGTTCTTCACAAGAGTACTAGAAAAAGAATAATATATACATGAACCAACCCCAAAACCAAAAGAAAGACAAAAAAGCCAAGTGGAAGAACAACTCTATAAGAACTCTATGATAGGGACTAACTCTCACAGTTCAATAATTAGCCTGAATGTCAATGGACTAAACGCACCACTGAAAAGACACAGAATGGCAAAATGGATAAAAAATCACCAGGCAACAATATACTGCCTTCACGAGACCCATCTCACTAGAAAGGACATACACAGAATCAAAGTAAGAGGATGGGAAACAAATTTTCAGGAGAATAGAACACAAAAGAAAGGAAGAGTAACGATCTTAATTTCAGACAAAATACCATTTAAGCTATCAAAAATTAAAAAAGATACAGAGGGCCACTACATAATGATACAAGGTTCACTCCATCAACAAGAAATATCTATCCTAAACATATATGCACCCAACATAGGTGCCCAACTTTCATAAAGCAATTTCTAGGAAAACTAAGAAAGATATTGACTCTAACACCATCATAACTGGGGACTTTAATACCCCACTCACAACCCTAGACAGATCATCAGGACAAAAAAATCAGCAAACAGATCTGGAACCTCAATGTGACTCTGGACGAAATGGACTTAATTGATACCTACAGAACACTCCATCCAAAGACCACAGAATACACATTCTACTCATCACCGCATGGAACGTATTCTAAGATCGACCACATAATTGGCTGTAAATCAAGCATAAGCAAATTTAAAAGGACTGAAATTCTACCATGCACCTTCTTGAACCACAGTGGAATAAAAATAAACATTAACACCAACAAGGTCCCCCCAAAACCCACAAAGACATGGACACTAAACAGCATGATGCGAAACAACTCCTGGGTCAATGATGAAATCAAAACAGAGATCAAAAGTAACCTGGAAACACATGAAAATGAAGAAACTTTTTTTTTTTTTTTGAAATGGAGTCTCACTCTGTCACCCAAACTGCAGTACAGTTGCTGCTCCCAGCCACCGTAGCCTCAACCTGCTGGGTTCGGGGGATCCTTCCACCTCAGCCTTCCAAGTAGCTGGAATTACAGGCACGCACCTCCATGCGTGGCTGACTTTTTTTTTTTTTTTTTGTAGAGATGATGTCTCACTGCCCAGGTGGGTCTCGAACCCGTGGGCTCAGGCAATCCACTCACCTCAGCCTCTCAAAGGCATGGGATTACAGGCTGAGCCACCGATTCCGGCTATGAAGAAACATCTTACCAAAATCTCTGGGATGCCTTGAAAGCTATAGTAAGAGGGGAATTTATATCTCTGCAAACACACGTGAAGAAAATGAAGGAACACAAATTAACAACCTAACAAGCCACCTAAGGAAGCTGGAAAAGCAAGACTACAAAAACCCTAATTTCTTCAGAAGAATCCAGATCACCAAAATAAAAGCCCAAATGGAGGACATAGAAGACAAAAAGATAATACAAAAAATCAATGAAACAAAAAGCTGGTTCTTCGAAAGGATAAACAAGATCGATGGTCTCCTAACTAGGCAGACCAAGAAAAAAAGAGAAAAACACAAATAAGCACAATCGGAAACACAAAAGATGAAGTCCCATCTGACCCTGAAGAAATACAAAAGATCATTAGAGACTACCACATACACTTGTATGGAAACAAACTTGAAAACCTTAAGGAAATGGAGGACTTTCTGACATCAAACAACCTACCTAGGTTGGAGCAAGAAGAAATTGAGACCCTAAATAACCAATAACAATCAAGGAAATCAACTACTTAATAAGAAAACTACCTCCAAAAAAAAAGCCCTGGTCCAGATGGCTTTCCAGCAGAATTCTACAAGACATTTAAGGAGGAGCTGATATCAATCCTACTGAAGGTATTCCAGGTGATTGACAAAGATGGAACTCTCCCCAGATCATTTTACGAAGCCAACATCACATTGATACCCAACCCAGGTAAAGATCCAACAAAGAAAGAAAACTACAGGCCAATATCTTTGATGAACATAGATGCTAAAATCCTCAACAAGATCCTAGCAAACCGCATCCAAGAATATATCTCAAAAACATCCATCATAATGAAGTAAGCTTCATACCTGGGATGCAAGGCTGGTTCAACATTTGTAAAACCATAAATATAATTAAATACATCAACAGATGTCAAAACAAAAACCACATGATTATAATTTTAGATGCAGAAAAAGCTTTTGATAAAATCCAGAACCCCTTCTTGATAAAAACCCTCGAACATCTCGGCATATGGAAAACATACTCAAAATAGCAAAAGCCATCTACGAGAAACCCACAGCCAGCATACTTCTAAATGGACAAAAACTTGAACCATTTCCCCTGAAAACTGAAAAAAGACAAGGATGCCCACTCTCACCCCTCCTGTTCAACATAGAATTGGAAGTCCTGGCTCGAGCAATCAGAGAAGAGAAGGCAATCAGGGGTATCCCAATAGGAAAAGAGGAAGTCAACTTATCTCTCTTTGCAGACGATATGATTGTGTACCTTGAAAACCCAAGAGAATCTGTCAAAAGCCTCCTTACACTGATAAAGGCCTTTGGCAAAGTCTCAGGATACAAAATAAATGTGAAAAAGACAATCGCATTTCTTTACACCAATAATAAACACACAGAAACCTAAATAAAAACCACAATTCCATTCACAATAGCCACAAAAAAATGAAATATCTTGGCATCTTCCTAACCAGAGACATGAAAGACCTTTACAATGAAAACTACACAACACTGCTCAAAGAAATCAAAGATGACACAAATA
>JAPVLO010002849.1:0-28715 GCA_027257055.1 Cephalopachus bancanus | reverse complement strand
CTTAGTTTACTGACTTGATTCTATTCCTTTTGTTTTGTTCTCTTTTTTCTTTTTTTTTTATTTCTCTGTAAACCCCATCTTTGTGTAGAGGAATAGCACACCAATAAGAGGTTAGTTATCTTGTACGTTAGCATTATTGTATGTTTTAGTTTCTTCATATGGTTGTTGGATAGTTTGTAGTCGTGGTTTATTGTTTTTATTTGTTTCAATCTTTGTGTCTCTCTTCATTTGTTGGTACATTCATCTGTTCTCCCTCTTATTCCTCTCTCTCCATGCCTCCTTCCCCCCACTGTCTGCTCCATTCTCTTCCTTCTGTTAACCTCATTTTGCTTTCGGGGAGTAAACCTACAAACCCACTGCATGGACAGATTTCAAGGCAGTGGGAAGTGGGTTTCAGGTTATACATACACCTGTTGACGGATACCAGGATTTGTAGATCGATTTTGAATAACAGCTCCCCCTTTTAAGTAAATCTCAAAACTGTAAAAAGGATCGACCCTACCTAAAGTTCAACTCCAGAATTGAACAAAGCAAGAGGATACACATAAAGAAGAATAGAAGATTGAACAAAGAGAAGTAAAAGAAACCCCCTCCACCCCTGAATAACGGAATTAAAGAAGACAGGGAAGTGGAGGGAAGGAAAAAGAAGGGAGGAAAAATCTGCAAAAATGAAGAAAAAGTAGCCAGGCTCGGTGGCTCAGCCTGTAATCCGCGCCTTTGGGAGGCTGAGGTGAGTGGATTGCCTGAGCTCATGGGTTCGAGACCCACCTGGGCAGTGAGACCTCATCTCTCCAATCAATCAAAAAATTAGCTGGGCATGGTAGCGTGCACCTGTAATTCCAGCTACTCAGAAAGCTGATGCAGAAGAATCACTGGAGCCCAGCAGGACGAGACTGGGGTGGCCGGGAGCAGCCACTGCACTCCAGTATGGGCGACAGAGTGAGACTCCAACTCAAAAAAAAATGAAGAAAAACCAAAAGAAGAACATAGGTCTCACACAGACCCCTAGGAGGTCAGACACTGAAAAAACAGACTCTGAAACACAAAAAATGAAGAGCCCCCAGAATGACTGGTCACATGCAACAAACACAGACATCAAGACAAGAGAGAATTTAAAAAATTGAGGAGAGACAAGAGGAAAATAGGAAGGAGCTGATGACAGAAATAACAGCAGTAAAGAATACTGTGATGGAAATTAGAAAAAAAACTAATAAGCATGGAAAGCAGAATTAACCAAGCAGAAGAAAGAATCTCAGAGCTTGAAGACCAAAATACAGAACTAATCCAAACTGTCAAAAACATAGAAAAGAAGCTTAAAAAAACAGAACAAAACCTTCAAGAAATTAATGATTACTTCAAGAGACCAAACATAAGAGAAATTGGCCTTCCTGAGGCAGAGAGAGAAACAGAGACCACACTGGAATAAACATATCATGAAATCATTCAAGAAAACTTCTCTCATCTCATCAGCAATGCAAAAATTTAAACACAAGAGATTCAGAGAACCCCTGCAAATCAACAAATGAGAAGACCAACTCCCAGACACATAATAATTTGCCTAAACAAAGTAGGTATAAAAGAAAAAATCCAAAGGCAGCAAGAGAAAAAGGTCAGACTACCTACCAGGGAAGACCAATTAGAATAACAGCAGATTTACCTACAGAAACCCTCCAGGCTAGGAGAGCTTGGAGCCCTATTTTCAAAGTTCTAAAAGATAAACAATTTCAACTGAGAATAATCTACCCAGCCAAGCTAAGCTTCATCAGTGAGAGAGAATTGAAATATTTCCCAGATATCCAATACCTAAGAAACTAGCTGCCACCAGACCACCTCTACAAGAAACACTTAAGAAAGTATTGAACACAGAAGAAAAGGAAAAAAGAATAACAACGTACTTCACAAGAGTACAGGCAAAAGATTAAAGACACACATGAGCCAACCCCAAAAAACAAAAGAAAGACAACAAACATATGGGAACAACAACAACATCTCTGTAAGAACTTATGATAGGGATCAACTCTCACATTTCAATAGTTAGCCTGAATGTGAACGAACTAAATGAACCACTGAAAAGACATAGAATGGCAAAATGGATAAAATATCAACAGGCAACAATTCATTGCCTACAAGAGACTCACCTCACTAGAAAGGACACTCATAGACTCAAAGTAAGAGGATGGGAAACAAATTTTCAGGTGAACAGAACACAAAAGAAAGGAGGAGTCACGATCTTAATCTCAGAAAAATACCCTTTAAGCTATAAAAAATTTAAAAAGATACAGAAGGCCACTACATAATGATAAAAGATTCAATCCATCAACAAGAAATATCCATCCTAAACATATATATACCCAACATAGGAGTGCCAACTTTCATAAAGCAGCTTCTAGGTAAACTAAAAAATGATATTGACTCCAACACCATCAGAGCAAGGGAAATACCCACTCACAACCCTAGACAGATGATCAGGACAAAATATCAGCAATGAGATCCGAAACCTCAATGTGACTCTTGACCAAATGGACTTAATTGTTACCTACAGAACACTCCATCCAATGACCACAGAATATACATTTTTCTCATCACCGCATGGAACATATTCCAAGATCGAACAGATACTTGCCCTAAATCAAGCATAAGCAAATTTTAAAAGATTGAAATTTTCCCATGCACCTTCTTGAACCACAGTGGAATAAAAATAAGCATCAACGCCAACAAGGTTCCCCCAAAACTCACAAAGACATGGACACTAAATAGCATGATGCTAAACAACTCCTGGGTCAATGATGAAATCAAAATAGAGATTAAAAGATATCTAGAAACAAATGAAAATGAAGAAACATCTTACTAAAATCTCTGGGACGCCATGAAAGCTGTAGTAAGAGGGGAATTCATATACAAACACACATGAAGAAAAGGGAAAGGGATCACAAATAACAGCCTAACAAGTCACCTAAGGAAGTTGGAAAAGCAAGACCACCAAAATCCTAACTTCAGCAGGAGAATCCAGATCCCCAAAATAAAAGCCCAAATCCAGGACATAGAAGACAAAAAGATCAATTGATCTTGTTTATCCTTTCGACGAACCGACTTTTTGTTTCATTGAAATGAAAAAAAGTCAGTGAAACAAAAAGCTGGTTCGTCAAAAGGATAAACAAGATCGATAGTCCCTTAGTTAGACTGACCAAGAAAAAGAGAGAAAAAGCCCAAATAAACACAATCAGAAACACAAAGAGAAGTCACATCTGACCTTGAAGAAATACAAAAGATTATCAGAGACTACTATGTACACTTGTATGGAAACAAACTTGAAAACCTTAAGGAAATGGAGAACTTTCTGACATCACACAACCTATCTAGCTTGAAACAAGAAGAAATTGAGATCCTAAATAGACCAATAACAATCAAGGAAATTGATTATGTAATAAGAAAACTACCAACAAAAAAAGTTCTGGACCAGATGGCTTTCCAGCAGAATTCTGTAAGACATTTAAAGAGGAGCTGATACCAATCCTACTGAAAGTATTCTAGGCAATTGAGAAAGATGAAACTCTCCCCAAATCATTTTATGAAGCTACCATCACATTGATACCCAATCCAGGTAAAGATCCACAATAAAAGAGAACTACAGGCCAATATCTTTGATGAACATAGATGCTAAAATTCTCAACAAGATCTTAGCAAACCAGATTCAACAACACATCTCAAAAACCATCCATCATGACAAAGTAGGCTTCATCCCTGGTACACAAGGCTGGTTCAACATTCACAAGACAATAAATGTAATTAAATACATCAACAGATATCAGAACAAAAACATGATTATATCACTAGATGCAGAAAAAGCTTTTGATAAAAGACAGCACCACTTCTTGATAAAAACCCTTGAACATCTAGGCATACATGGAACATACCTCAAAATAGTAAAAGCCATCTAGGAGAAACCCACAGCTAGCATACTCCTAAACAGACAAAAATTGGAAACATTTCCATTCAAAACTGGAACAAGAAAAGGATGCCCACTCTCTCCCCTCCTGTTCAATATAGTATTGGAAGTCCTGGCTAGAGCAATCAGAAAAGAGAAGGCGATCAGGGATATCCAAATAGGAAAAGAGGAATTCAAGTCATCTCTCTTTGCAGACGACATGATTGTGTACCTTGAAAACCCAAGAGAATCTGTCAAAAGGCTCCTTGCACTGATAAAGCACTTTGGCAAAGTCTCAGGACTTTGGCAAAGTCTCAGGGTATAAAATAAATGTGCAAAACACAATCGCATTTCTTTACACCAATAATAAACAAACAGAAACCCAAATAAAATGTGCAATCTCATTCACAATAACCACAAAAAAATGAAATACCTTGGCATCTTCTTAACCAAGGACGTGAAAGACCTTTACAATGAAAACTACAAAGCACTGCTCAAAGAAATCAAAGATGACACAAAACAAGTGGAAAACTATCGCATGCTCATGAATTGGAAGATCAACATTGTGAAGTTATCCATCTTACCTAAGGCAATCTACAGATTTAATGCAATACCCATCAAATTACCAACTACATCCTTCTCAGACCTAGAAAAAACAATACAGGAATTCATATGGAAACACAAACCAACAAGAATAGCCAGAACAATCCTCAGAAAAAAAAAAAAAAAAAAACAGGAGGTATCACATTACCAGACTTCAAACTTTACTATAAAGCTACAATAATCAAAACAGATAAGATAGACAAGTGGGACCTCATTAAACTGACAAGCTTCTGCAAACCCAAAGAAACCATCAAGAGAGCAGGGAGACAGCCCCAAACTGGGGAAAAGTATTTGCCAACTCCATGTCTGACAAGGCCTAATATCTTGGATCTACAAGGAACTCAAATGTGCTGAAAAGAAAAAAAGAAACAACCCTATTACAAAGTGGGCAAAAGATATGAACAGATACTTCTCAAAAGAAGACATACAAGCAGCCAACAGACACATGAAAAAATGTTCAACCTCACTAATCATCAAGGAGATGCAAATTAAAACTACACTAAGATACTACCTAACTTCAGTCAGAATGGCCATTATCAATAACTCAAAAAATAACAGATGCTGGAGAGGATGTGGTGAAAGGGGAACACTTCTACACTGTTAGTGGAAGTGTAAACTAGTGCAACCTCTGTGGAAAGCAGTGTGGTGATTCCTAAAAGCTCTAAATATCGACCTCCCATATGACTCCACAATCTCCCTACTGGGAATATACCCTGAAGAACTCAAATCACTATATAAAAAGATACCTGCACACGTATGTTTATCACAGCATTGTTCACAATAGCAAGAAGCTGGAACCAACCATGTTGTCAAAAGAGAATTGGATTTTTAAAATGTGGTATATATACAAGATGGAATACTACACAGCTATAAAAAAAAACAGAATCATGAATTTCACAGCAACCTGGATGGAACTAAGTCTATATTACTGAGTGATCTCCCATAGACACAAAATCTGAGTATCACATGTTCTCACTCATAAGAGGACTTTGAACACTATCGTAAACTATAAGTAAAGAATCGACAGTGGTGGGAATCTATTGGGTGGAAACAGGGAGGGCAAGGATGGTGGGATTAACAGTAGTCAATATGTGTCTGTGGCCCGGGGGACACTCCTTATCAACAAGGGTGCCTGAACAATGCATATTTGTATACCTAACACTTAACTGTACCCACAACTTTAAAATAAAAAATGTTTTAAAAAAAAGAAGTGTTGAAAACAGAGAAAAAGTTATCCTTTTATAAGGGAAATTTGCATCTATAAAGGAAAGGGTAGAAAGTTATTTTCCATCCCCTGCCACAATTTTGGCAGTTTTTTCCAAAGCTAAATAAATTTTGCCTTATAATCCAAAAGTCGCATTCCTACATATTCAGACAACTGCTTTGAAGTGATATACAAACAAAAACTAACATGCAATTATGTACAGCAGTTCTATTCATAACAATCAAGAAAATAAAGAATCAAGATGTCTTGAAATAGATGAATGTGTGAGGATCAACTCAGACAAGAGTTGTTATAAAGATTATTTAAATGAAAACATTTAGATATAGAAAATGAAGAAATAAATCTTACCTAAGCTTCCTTTATCTGACTAAAACAGACCTTCTGTAAAATACTGCTGCCCCTAACTCCCTCCAAGGAGTTTCCCACATATCCAGCTGCCATTAAGGCACATTATCCATTCTATTACCAAAAAGCCCAATAAGATCTTCCATACTCTGCCACAGAAGTCCTAGAAATCATCCTATCATAAGTTGATATATTTAAGGTATCATGTGTAGGGCCTGAGAATTTGTAATCAAGTGAGCAAAAATATGGGTTTCCTGGGCATCCCATTTCCAGCTTTTATCCTACCAGTTCTCAGGGGTTTTTTGCAATCCAAATCCAAAGAGTCTCAGCTCATAAGGACACTTGACTCTTTTTCTGTTGTCTCTGCTCACCACCTCTGGCATCAGATGTCCTGCTTTCTTCCTCTTTGGCTCTCTTTGGATACAGAGGCTGAATCTTCTGTGGCCTCTCGGGGAAGACTTTTGCATTTACGACTAAGCTATAAAAAGGTTTATGGTGTGAGTTACATTTTCAATGTGTTTACTCTCTGGAACTGGATTAGAATCCCAAGCTTGTTTGATATTATGTGTTCCCCCGCCTCCCCTAGCAGTATTCCACTACTACCAATCTCTTTCTTGCAGAATTGTGATAAACATTCAGGGTCCACTTGTGAGTGAGAACATGTAGTACTCAGTTCTTTGCTTCTGTGATAGATCACTATGATAGACTCTAAATCCACCCAAGTTGCTGTGAAGTCCATAATTTTGTCCTTTTTATGGCTGCATTTATGGAGTTAGAGGGTATCTTAGTGTGGCTTTGATTTGCATTTCTTTGATGATTAGTGAGACTGAGAACTTTTTTCATGTGTCTGTTGGCTGCTCATATGTCTTCTTTTGAGAAGTGACTACTCATATCTTTTGCCCATTTTTTAAATGAGGCTGTTTGTTCTTTTCCTTTCAGCATGTTTGAGTTCCTTGTAGGTCCCAGATGTTAAGCTTTTGTCAGATATACATTTGGTAAATATTTTTTCCCATTCTGTGGGCTGCCTCCTCACTCTCTTGATGATTTTCTTTGCTTTGCAGAATCTTTTCAGTTTGGAGAGGTCCCACTAGTCTATCTTATCTCTTATGGCATGGACTTTTGGAATCTTGATCAGGAATTGATTGTCTATTTCAATTTTTATAACAGTGTCCTGCATCTTCTAAGATTTTTAGAGCTTGAGGCTTTACATTTAGGTCTTTTATCCATTTAGAGTTGATTTTTGTGTATGATGATTGACAGGGATCCTGTTCAATTCTTTTGTATGTGGTCAGCCAGTTTTCCCAGGACCATTTACTGAATAGGTTCTCTTCTCCCCAATGGTTGTTGGTGGAGGCTGTGTTGAAGATTAGTTGATTAAGAAATTGAAGTTTTGCTTCTGGAATCTCTAACCTGTTCCATTGTCTTTATGCCTGTTCTTGTACCAACACCAGGCTATTTTGATTATTGTAGCCTTATAATAAAGTTTAAAGCCTGGAAGTGTGATACCTCCCACTTTATTTCTTTTGCTGAGGATTGTTTTGACTATTTGTGGTCATTTTTTTTCCATATGAATTTCTGTATTGTCTTTTCCAGGTCTGAGAAGAATGATGCTGATAATTTAGTAAATATTGCATTGAATCTGTAGATTGCATTGAGTAGGGTGGACATCTTAATAATATTGATTCTTCCAGTCATTTTTTTCATTTGCTTTGTCTTCTTTGATTTCTTTGAATAGCATTTAGTAGTTTTTGTTGTAAAGATCTTTCACTTCTCTGGTTAGGAAGAAGTCAAGGTATTTCATTTTTTTGTGGGTATTGTGAATGGAATTGTGCTTTTTACTTGGTTCTCTGTCTGTTTGTTGTTGGTATATAAAAAATGCAACCATCTTTTGCACATTAATTTTGTTCACTAAGACTTTGCCAAATTTCTTTGTCAGTGCAAGGAGGTTTTTGACAGATTTCCTTAGGGTTTCCAGGTGTAGGATCATATCATCAGCAAAGAGGGATAACTTAAAACTTTCTCTTTTCCTATTTGGATACCCCTGATTTCCTTCTCCTATTGATTGCTCTAGCTAGGATTTCCAACACTATGTTGAACAAAAGGGGTGAGAATGGGCAACCTTGTCTTCTTCCAGTTTTCAGGGGAAATGATTCCAATTTCTGTCCATTTAGCAATATGTTGACTGTGGGTTTATTTTAGATGGCTCTTACTATTTTGAGGTATGTTTCTTCTATACCTAGGTGTTCAAGTGTTTTTATCAAGAATGGATGCTGGATTTTGTCAAAAAACTTTTTGGCATCTAATGATATAATCATGTGGTTCTTGTTTTTACATCTGTTGATGTATTTAATTATATTTATGGTCTTGCAGATGTTGAAACAACCCTGTATCCATGGAATAAAGCCTACTTGATCATGATGGATAATTCTTGAGATGTGTTGTTGGGTTCAACTTGCTAGAATCTTATTGAGAATTTTTGCATCTCTGTTCATCAGGGAAATTGGCCTGAAGAACAGTTCTCTTTCTTATTGGGTCTTTGCCCAGTTTGGGTATCAGTGTGATGTTAGCTTCATAAAATGATTTAGAGAGTGATTCATCTTTCTAATTGCCTGGAATACTTTCTTTAGGATCAGCTTCACCTCTTCCTTGTATGTTTTGTAGAATTCCGATGGAAAGCCATTTGGTCCAGGGCTTTTTTCTTTTTCTTTCTTTTTTTTTTTTTTTTTTTTTTTGGTAGGTAGTTTTCTTATGATGGAGTCAATTTCTTGGTTTGTTATTGGTTTATTTAGGTCTCAATTTCTTCTTGTTTCAACTTTGGAAGGTTGTGTGATGTCAGAAAGTCTTCCATCATGTAGATTTCAAGTTTGTTTCCATAAGGTATGCATAGTAATCTGTGATAATCTTTTGTATTTCTTTGGAGTCAGTTGTAACTTCATCTTTTGCATTTCTAATTGTTTTTTTGGGGCTTTTTCTCTCTTTTTTCTTGGCCAATCTGGCTAGAGGTCTGTCAATCTTATTTATTCTTTCAAATAACTTTTTGTTTCATTGAATTTTGCTACTATATTTTTGTCTTCTGTGTCCCGTATTTGGGCTTTTACTTTGGTGATCTGGATTCTTCTGCTGAAGTTAGGGTTTTAGGGTTTTGTTGGTCTTGCCTTTCCATCTCTCTTAGGTGATTTGTTAGGCTGTTAACTTATGATATTCTATTTTCTTAAAAGATGTGACCATAGAGCTATAAATTTCCCTCTTAGTCCTGTTATCAGAGTATACGACTATAAATTTCCCTCTTAGTAGTTTTCATAGCATCTCAGAAGTTTTGATAAGATGTGACTTTGTTTTCATTTGTTTCCAAGAATTGTAATTTGTTTTGATTTCTGTGTGGACCCACAAGTTGTTCAGCATTATGCTGTTTAATGTACATGTCTTTGTGTGTTTTGAGGGATCTTGTTGGTAGCAATATTTATTTTTATTACACTGTGGTCTGAGAAGATGCATTGCAGCATTTCAATCTTATGAAATGTGTCTATGCTTGATTTATGGCCAAGGATGTGGTTGATCTTGGAGTATGTTCCATATAGTGATCAGTAGAATGCATATTCTGTGATCATTGGGTGCAGTGTTCTGTAGGTATCTTTTAAGCCCATTTAGTCAAGTGTCAGGTTAAGGTTCTGGATCTCCTTATTAATTTTTTGCCTTGATGATCTATCTAGGGTCATTAGTGGGGTCCTCAGTTATGACAGTATTAAAGTCAATATCTTTTTTTAAAATGTTTTAAAGCAGAGTTTATTAGTGAGCAGAAGAGAAGGAAAAAGAAAGAGTCATAGCAGCAAGACCTACCATGGACAAAAAGGAAAACTGCCAATATATTTTAGTTTATTTAGTAGTTGCTTTATAAAATCTGGTGCTCCTGTGTTGGGAGCATATAAGTTTATGATGGATAATTCTTAATGGATTGGCCCTTTTGTGATCATATAGTGTCCTTTTGTATCCTTTTATATTTTTGATAACTTGAAAGTTTTTTTGTCTGATATTAAAATTGTGACTCCTGCCCTTTTTGTTTGTTTTCTTGAAAGTTTGTTTTCCACCCTTCTAACTTTGAGTCTGTGTGTGTCCTTTGTAGTGAGAAGTATTTTTCTGAAGGCAGCATATTGTTTGGTAGTGCTTTTTTATACAGTTTACCATTCTATGTCTTTTCAGTGATGCATTTAGTCTGTTTGTGTTCAGGCTGATTATTGAAATGTGAGAGTTTATCCCTGTCATGAGGCTCTCATAAAGATTTTTGTTGTTGTTTGTTTGTTTTCCCTTTTAACTTCTGTGGTGACGTATGTGTTTTTAATTTTGCAGTCACAATTGTTTGTTCTGTATTTTCCTGTACTCTTGTGATATGCATGGTCATTCTTTTTTTTTCTGTGCTTAATACCTTCTTAAGCATCTCCTGTAGAGCTAGTCTGGAAGCAGTATAAACACTTAGGAATTGGATGTATGGGAAGGATTTTAATTCTCCATCACTTATGAAGCTTAGCTTAACTGTGTAGGAAATTCTTGTTTTGAATTGTTTATCTTTGAGAAGTTTGAAGATTGGACTCCAGACTCTTCTAGCCTGTAGTGTATCCATTAAAAAACCTGCTGCTATTCTAATTGGTCTTCCCTGATAGGGAGTCTGACCTTTCTTTTGCGCTGCCTTTAGAATTTTTTCTTTTTACCTGCTTTGTGTAAGCAAATTATTATGTGTCTAGGAGTTGGTCTTCTCATTTGATGCCTTGCAGGGGTTCTCTAAATCTCTTGTGTTTGGAGGGTCATGTCTCTGATGAGATGAGAGAAGTTTTCTTGGATGACCTCATGGAATGTTTGTTCCAAGGTGTTCTCTGTCTCCTTTTCTGCTTCAGATATGCTGATCAGGTGTAAGTTCAGCCTCTTAATATAATCGCACATCTCTTAGGGGCTTTGTTCTGTCTTTTAAACTTCCTTTCTATGTTTTTAACAGATCAGTTTAGTTCCATATTTCACTCTTCAAGCTAGATTCTTTAGTCTGTTTGGTTAATTCTGCCTTCCATGCTTGTCAGTTTATTATTTATTTTATGGATGGTGTTTTGTATGGCCAACATCCCTGTTAGCAACTCTTTCAAGTTCTCCTCTTGCCTTGATTCTTATTCATCCTGTCCATACATTCTTTGATCTCTGCATTTGTGGTCTGAGACCAGTCATTTCAGTTGCTCTTCATTGTTTGAGTTCCAAAGTCTGTATTATGGGGAACTATTCTTTTAGGACTCTGTGGGTTACCTGTGTTTTTTCATTGATTTCTCTTCATTTGTGACGGATTTTTTTTCTCTTTACTTCTATTGTTCAGTGAAAGAGGGAGTAGTTTTCATTTCCACTTGCTCAACCCCTTTAAATTTTTGCACAGGTAGAGCCCCCAGATTCATTCCATTTTGAAGCTTGGGTGAGGAGCAATGCTGTCTTTTAACAATTTTGAGATTTGAATAAGGTGTATTTGGGGAGCTAAGATTCAAAAACTGCCTGCAGGTCACAATGCTTGCTGACTGGCATATGGGGCCCCAGGACCTACTTCCCACCAATTCCATATGTCCATGCAATTGGAATGTATGTTTAACCCATGAGTACAAAATAACACAAGGGAAAAGAAAAGAAATGAGAAAAAGAGGAGGGAGAAGAAAAGTTGATGAAGAGAAAGAAGCAGAAAAGGAAAAACAAACCAATAGACAAACCAATTTAAAAACCTGAAACTGACAAAATGAAGATATTTTCTCATATATAACATTATAGGAAAAAAGAAGAAACAAAACGAAATACACACACACACACACACACACACACACACACACACACACACACCCCAAAATACATAGAGCAAGAAAAAAAAACTTTTCTGTTCCTTGAGCGCCCTCTTGTGGCAGTTTTTGAAACTGGGTTCTTTTTGCCACCATGACCCAAGCACCACCACTCTTGGCTCATGGAGAAGGAAGGAGACTTTGGCCTCTACACCTGCCCCCTATTCACCATGCAGTCAGGGGAGGTTACAAACTGCCTGCAACAGATACACCAGTGTCCAGCCCTCTCCACATGCTCCAGTCAGGTCTCTGTCCGTGTGGGTCAGATGCCTTGGGGAACCACTGAGACAGATACTTTGCAGACCACTGGAATCAGTTCAAAACTCACCCCTACTCACTTGCTTAGGCTGGATTATGCACTTCTGATTGTATCCATAGTCCCCCAAATGGTCCAGTGTGGGGAAATGGGGTGATTGGGTCTCCACACAGGCCCTGTCCCTCTGGGGATAATGCACCTGGGGTATCCTCTCTAGGTTAATGGTGATAAGCCATAGAGAGGTGCTGAATTCACCTCTTACTCTCAGGGGGTAGCTCTGCTGTTCAAATGGGCAGGCAGAAGCATGTCTCTGCCCTTGTTCCAGGACAAAGGTGCTGGTGACATGTCTGTATCTTCTCCTCTTTTGGGACTCAGCAAGCAGTACTTTCTCTGTGGTCCTTGCTGCCAGTGCCTGATCTGGCCCTGGAGGTTGTAGTGGTGGGCAGTGCTGAGAAGTGGCTGTTCCCTACTGCTTTCTTCTGGGTAGGGTCCCAAAGATGGTCTGCTTCTGGGCTGCAGAACACACTGGAATCCAAGTAGCAGCACATGGGGTAGCTGCCTCACCAGGAGAGCTCAGGCCACTTGTTCCCACATCCTCATTCAGTCAGACACCCACACACCCACTTCACACTTGCATGAATATTTGTTTTCATGCACACTAACTTACATGGAGATGCATATGAAGACTCATACATTCTGACCTATTCTGTCACCATCTCAGAATACCCTCACATGAATTTTCTAATCTATAGAATGCTGGCATATGACAGTTTGAAATAGTCTACTTCCTAGTTTTTTCTGGAAAATAAAGGTTACTAATGGTTTCAATTATAAGCAATATATGCTAACACAACTGCTAGAAATAATGAGGTTAAAGGGGAAATAATTCTATGCAAAATATGCAAAAAAAGGAACTATGCAAGTATAGTAGGGTATTTTTTTTTTTTAGAAAAAGTACACAAAATAAGAACAACTTGTTTTTGTTAAGAAAAAAGTTAAATGACTGATTGGGCCCCAAAAGAAAAGTATAGAGAAAAATCAGAATGGATATAGAAAGTTGTAGAATGTCTGTTGAAAGGAAATTTATGCAGGAGATGCCCTTACATAAGTTGCGATAGGCAACCAATTCTTGATCAAAACCCCAGATGTCCATGCCATAAGATATAAGATAGACAAGTGGAACCTCATTAAATTTAAAAGCTTCTGAAAAGCAAAAGAAACCATCAAGAGATTGAAGAGACAGACCAAAGGATGGGAAAATATATTTGCCAACTGTATATCTGACAAAGGTCTAACATTCAGGATCTACAAGGAATTCAAATGTGCCAAAGGGGGAAAAATCTCCATTAAAAAGTGGGCAAAAGACATGAATAGACACTTCTACAAAGAAGATATATAGGCAACCAACAGACACATGAAAAAGTGCTCAGCCTCACTAATCATCAGAGAAATGCAAATCAAAACCACACTGAGATACCACCCGATCCCAGTAAGAATGGCCATCAGTAATAAAACAAAAAACAAATGCAGGCGAGGATGCAGAGAAAAGGGAACATTTTGACACTGCTGGTGGGACTGCAAACTAATTCACCCTCTATGGAAAACAATGTGGCAATTTCTAAAAGAACTAAAAATTGACCTTCCATATGACCCAGCAATCCCTCTATAGGGAATATACCCAGAGGAACTGAAATATTCTACAAAAAAGATACCTGCACATGCATGTTTATTGCAGCACTATTCAAAATAACAAAAACATGGAACCAATTGTGCTTCCTATCAAAATTAGACTGGATTTTAAAAATGTAGTACATATACACAATGAAATATTATGCAACCATAAAGAAGGACAAACATAGACTTTGCAGCAACTTTGATGGATTTAGAGTCTATAATACTCAGTGCTCTATCACAGAAACAAAGAACTAAGTACCATATGTTCTTACTCATAAGCAGACACTGAAAAACATTTGCCATAATACTATAAGAAAGGGATTGGCAGTAGGGGCGGGGGGCAGAGGGTAGGGGAACACAACGTCAGTACGTCTGATCTCAAACCACGCAAAGTGGGGACCAAAGGGAGCCCAAATTTCACCTGTATGATGTCCTCTTGTATGCCTAATTCTGAATTGTATTCCACATTTTTAAATTTAAAGAAAAATAAAGAAAAGTTTTTGTAGAAGAAGGTAATAGTATCTGACTATAATATAATGACTACCATATGGAGCAATTGCTTACCCAGGAATTGATTTCTATTTTAAACTGATGTTGCCTTCAATGGCAGGCTAACCATTTCTATCAAAAAGAGGATTTACAAAGAAACAATTTACAATATAATGGGCAGATTTGTGCAAATAGCTAATAACCCCTAAACTAACAATATTCATTACTGTAAGTAGTGGAAGATAGTTTGAGAATAAATGAATCTATTTTTTAAAAGTTTATATAACTTTGAAAATAAGTTCTAATTGCTTAATAACAAAATGTTTCTGAAAATGCTTCCATTTCAATTTCTTTTTTATGGATTCAAATCAGCATCTTGCTAATCATCTAGACACTTTTAATTACTGGAAAAATGCACAAATATCTTAGTTTTTATATAGAGCAAATATGAGCAAATATAGTCACTTCTAAAATGGAATAAAATATTAATTATTAACACGACAAAAAAAAAAAGAAATTTGATGCCGTATAGTCAAGTTTGCTAAGATTGAATGAGTTTATTTACAAAGTTTATTTTTAAATAATCTCAATAGTGTACTGAGGCAAATCTATCAAGATTACAGTTTTTTTCTTCACGGTTAAAATAACAAAGTTTAAGTTTTTCTCAAATTATTACTTGACTCCTCAGAAGATACAGTAAAACATGTTTTTATCTTAATATTTTAAATAATGAGCACAGGAAACAAAGATGCTGTCTTATTTCCAAATAACTTACATTGTTTATTATGGCTTTGATTATTTAAGGGAACTGAGTCTGCTCACTTATAAAAAACTAGGCCTTTTTTTTTTTTGAGTTGGAGTCTCACTCAGTAGCAAAATCTAGGCCTTTTAAAAGTCATATTACTTCTTATATTTTCTTTTGAAATATCTTATTGCCCCTTTTGGTTAAATGGATAAATAAGTACTGTTTCACAGTGACCTGTGGTCCTGTTTACTGTACTGTTCAAACCTTCTGACATTCTATGAATGACTTTAGCTGTTGCTACGTTTTAGGGGACAAAACATTTACCTTTAGAGAATCACAAAGAATTATTGAAAACCCAAGCTCTAGAATGTTTCCAAATTTAGCTGAACTTGTAAGTAATTATAATGTCAATATAGCTTGTCATAAAGTTAATGATAAAAAGAATTTGTGCTTTATTTGTGTAATAAAATACAAAATGAATAATTAATGTTCCTAAGAAAACATGTTAGACCTAAAATACAATTAGGAATATCAGAATCAAAATATATTTGATTTTATAATAGAAGCAGCCCATCATGAACAAATACATCATATCACAAAGCAAGTTCACATTAACTATACTGTCAGAATAATAGAAGAAAGTTTTATTGCCTTTGTTAAAAGGGGAAAAAAAAAATGGATACACTCTACCTTGGGAAAATTTAAATAATAAGTTGGAAACTGACATAGAAATTATCCTAACCAGACATATAACAATGGACAACTACAGCAGATGTAAAAAAGAGTTGAAGTCATTATGTTCCCCTCTCCCAAATGCATCATAAAAATTGTCAAACATGACAATTTTCTCAATTCATCCCCCAAATGATCAACTTATATCTGCACTTTGTTAAGCTCAAAATCTTAATATGTCAAACTTCTGTTTCTATTAATTCAAATATGATAATCTTTTCAAATATGGTAAAAAGTATATGTACATTTTTAGCGAATTCAACAAACATGAGATAGTCTCATATCTGTTCAAAAAACTACCTTATAAACACATAGAGGTATGCAATGGACATCAAGATATGATGCAATCAGGGCACTTTCCATACAAAATAACATTTACCAAATACTAAGATATACTTGTAACCTAATCTCTAAAATAAAAAAAGAATCATTCAGTATCAATAGTTAACATGAAAAAATATCACCATCCTCTTCTATCTTCTAAAACAGATTCAAAAATTTTGCTTAGAACAATCTCATCCAAATTTGGAAGAGGTCTTGAAGTATGTGTATATACAAATATACCATTTCCAAAACAATACCACTGACAGCCAGGTCCTGCAAAAGATGTCTTATTAAGCAGAAAGTAAAAATTATTTAATAGGATTGCCACTGTGTCATAAAAAATTGTCAAACATGACAATTCTCTCAATCAAAAACAAGATAAATTAAGAAGTATACTTTTAAAATATTGTTAACAGAAAAACAGCAAAAGTACATAGGTTTGAGAATTCTGTAGAAAACTAGACAGAGAGGAAAAACTAAAAGTCAAGTAAGAGAAACCTACAAACCTAGAGGAAATGAGTGATTTCCCAGTAAAAATACACATTAGCAAAATGGACTATGAAATAAGGAAAATATAAATAAACCAATTAGCATAGAAAAACTTGGAATGATACTTAGAGATCTCCTATTAGACAAAACCTCAGGACCATACAGATTCATAGCTGAGTATTCACTAACAGTTAACAGATTCTGATTTTATTTAGAATAGGCAAGACCTTAAAAAAAGGGGGGTGATTTTATTCATTTAATTTTATGGTATAATATCCAACCTTGATATAGTTAATATATTTCCTCTAATGTAGGATGTCGATGCTTATGGAACAGACATTATTTTATTTTCCACTGAGGCAGGGGCCCTCCTAGCACAAAGAGATAAGGACTTTTGTCCATTGGTCATCTCCTTAGCTTATCTCCATCCATTTCCGTTGGGCACTGGTGGTGGGTTCTGTTTCAGTCTCAATTTCCAAAACGATGACTTGGAATAATAACTCAACTTGCGAGATTCTCCAGGAATCCCGGGGAAAAGGGCCCCGGGCCTCGGGACACCTGGGACCGAAACCACGGAGAGGATGGAGCCATTAAAAAATATATATATGTTGGAGAGAAAGGAATGGGGCCCCAAGTTGCAGTGTGCATGTGTAACCCTGCTGCAACCTCAAGCTATGACATACCCAATCACAAGGTATGTTACCAATGTGTGGCCTTATAAGAGGGACAGAGCAGCTAAAAATGTATATAGAGCAATGCCCCTCTGTGCTCGGGGCTCAGCCTTTGGATGTGAATCCGCTGAGCCGGTGCCAGCATGAATAAAGGCTGCTTCCTGACAAAGAAGCTTCAATGTCCGTTCTCTCTCTGTAAAGAATCCTGCCACACCATTACAAATATGCTGCCAATTAAACTGTGACTTTCTCAACAAATGAAAATATGTTGTTAATGGGATATAAATAATACTGAGAGTGCCAAAAAATGCATGCACATTTTTAAAGACATTATCTATGTATTACTTTTAGTTCACAGTAACCAGAAGTGTCTGGACACTGTTGGTAACCACTTTGAGCACCTCTTGTAATTGCAGAAGTCAAACATGAATTGCAGTAATCTTTTGTTATTGGTACATATATTGGAGTATAGCAATAATAATACAATTTCTTCCTTTCTTAAAATGTGCACACATTTTTGGCACCCTCTTATATTTAAACTTAAATCATTTGGTAAGTTTTAATGTGTCTACTTTTACATTTTTCAATATTGTTCCAAAGACTTTAATGTCATAAGAAAAGCAAACCATTAAAATACGAATTAGGCAGGGGCAGTGGCTCACCCCTGTAATCCCAGCCATTTAGGAGCCCAGACAGGAGTATTGCTTAAGTCCAGGAGTTCACACCACTGTGCCTCTCTACAAAAAGTTTAGCCAGGCAGTTGGTGTGTACCTTTCCTCCCCGCTACTCGGGAGGCTGAGGCAAAAGGATGCCTGAGCCCAGAAGGTCGAGGCTGCGATGAGTCCTGATCCTGCCACTGCACTACAGCCTTGGCAACAGAGTGAGACCCTAACTCAAAATAAGCAACACGAATACAAGCAGGTCTACAGGACGCGTGTGTTTCCTCGGGCTTCAGATGCTCTGGTGACTTGTAGGCACCTGCCTGTGCCCACCTCCACTCCACCCGGTCCCCAACGTCCCGCCCTCTTGGCCTGCCTCTGCGTCTCAGCACGTCCCCTTTCTCTGTGCCAGGACTTCTCCCCAAAGAACCCCAAATCTGTGAATGCATCTGGGCCTGCGATGAGACAAGCGGAACCTCACCGAGGGGACGCGTGTAAAACAGACATGTGGAGATGACCCGAGGGGGACCCGCCTGCTCCGCCTCGCACTCGGGGGCTACCTTCCCTCGCCTTTCCTCGCTGGCCGAGGTGCCCAGACCTCCCCGGGGGGTCCTGAGGAGGAGGCTCCATCCTCTCCGTGGTTTCGGTCCCAGGTGTCCCGAGGCGGGGCCTTTCCCGGCATTCCTGGAGAATCTCGCAAGTTGAGTTATTATTCCAAGTCATCGTTTCGGAAATTGAGACTGAAACAGAACCCACCACCAGTGCCCAACGGAAATGGATGGAGATAAGCTAAGGAGATGACCAATGGACAAAAGTCTGTTGATTTCCAGGAAAAACTGGAAGTTGAAATGGAAAAAAAAATTTACAATAGCACCCCAAAAGTTGAATATAATTATAAATCTAATTTATATTTATAATTAAATATAAATCTAACAAAATATATACAAATATGCATTCAGAAAACCTAGAAACAGAGTAAACAGAAATAAAAGCACAAAGATAGCAATATTTCTTTTTCAGTAACAGTATACTCTGTGTAAAGATAATAATCTTTCTAAATTGATCTATAGACCCATCAAATTCCTAGCAAAGATAGACAGTTTCTAAAACTAGACTAGATGACGTGAGACTAGGAAAAACAAAGTTAAAGAACTTATACATCCAGATCTGAACACTTATCATGAGGGTACAGTAATGAAAAGAGTGTGATGTTGGTGATGGGATAGCCAAATAGGAAGGGGAGCAAAATAGAAAACCCCCAAAATAGACCCAGGTAAATACAGTTAACTGATTTTGTAAAAAAGACAAAGGCAGTTCAATGGAGAAAGAAAAGTCTGCTCCACAAATGGTGCTGGAACAATCGGAAACAACATTGGAAAAAATGAACATAGACACAAACTTCCTAGCTTACCCAAAAATTCACTCAAAATAGTACACAGACCTAAATCCTCAGGTGCAAAACTGTAAAAACTATAGAAGAAAATCTGCATGGTCTTGGGTTTGGTGATAAGTTTTTAGATACAACACCAAAAGCCAGTCCATGAAAGAAAACAAAACAATAATGTAGACTTTGTTAAAATTTAAAATATCTACTCTGTGAAAAATCCTGTCAGGAGAACAAAAAAACAAACCACAGACTCAGAGAAAAAATTTTGGGGAAACATGACTGAAAAAGGACTTGACTGCAAAATATGCCAAAAAAACCTCTAAAATTCAATAAGAATTAGACAAACAACCCAATAAAAATGTGTAAAGATCTAGATAGATAGCTCACCAAAGAAGATATACACATGCCAAATAAGCATAAAAAATAATGCTCAGCAACACCTGTCATGAGGGAAAAGCAAATTAAAACAATGAGTTAGTACTGAATACCTGTTAAAATGACTAAAATCTTAAAAAAAAAAGCCATTGTAAAATTGCAACAAGAACTCTCATTCATTGCTAGTGAAAAGCATAAGGGTACAGACATTTCGGAAGACCATTTGGCAGTTTTTCCAAAAATAAACAAGTCTCACCACGCGATCCAACAATCACTTTTTTAGGTGCACTGGGTACTTATAGTGGCTATGGCTGCAAAGGCTAGTGATCATTTGTGTGGAACTCTACACACACTGGTGTGTGCCAGCTTTGCCCAGTGCCAGCTGAATTTAAAGAAATCCACTGATTAGGCTTAAGAAATACCTGAATTTAAACCCCTTAAATGCCAGGTAATGAATACTATTTCATACATGCAAGAAGCATGGGAAACAGTTTGGGACTTGACAGACACTTGTGGTGTGTGGCTTGACATTGAGTAGGAGTCAACGCCATAGGCTAGTGAGAGAAGTAGACCAGAAGTCATTACATTTTCCTTCATTGCCTGCCCAGTTGGAGACAATGAGACTATGAGCTTCACTGATCCTGGCGGAAGGTTCAAGGCAGGCCCACAGAGCAGATTTTTAAGGCTGAGGCTTTACCCAGAAAGGAAAACAGAGTCCTTAGGTGCAAAACTGGTGTATGGTCTTTCATTCACAGCATGCCAACTTACTGTCCAGGATTTGCATCTAAAGGCAAAACTGAGAAAAGTAGGGTCAAAGAAGAAAACCTTTGTCCATTATTCCTTGAAGTTGAGAAAGGTACAAAGGTCATTTGACTTGAATGGAATACCGTGTAGTCTTAATGGATTTCATAGACACTTGGGGTCCCCATTCTTTCATTAACAGCCAGGAAACTTTCTCTGCTCTCTTTTAAAAGAGGAACAAAAAGTCTCCAGAATGCTGAGAAAATAAATGTCCCCTCCACCCAAAGTTTCACGTAGAACCGAATCTTCTTATAAGAAAAAGGAAAATGAATATTTCCTTAGACTATCACGTTTCAAAACTTTTCTGAAGAAAGAACACAGGGCTGACTTTTTTCTGGAGTAACTGACAGTCACAGAACCTGGGAAAAGATCTTGCTACAAATAAATACACATAAATATAAATATTTTAGATGCATAAATAAATGTTACATGAATACAGGCATCCACATATACATATATCAAGATAAGAATAGGAAAATTTGCACCTAACACAGTCTACGTACTTGATCTTTAAGTTAAGTTTTACTCTAACATAAGCTTAATTTTTAAAAATGACTTTTATTATTTTTTACTGATTTTATAAATATTGCTGTATTATATATGCAGGGCATAATTAAAGCTATAGGTTCTCATAACCTTTATTTTCCAGATATATTAGTAATTCAGTTTTAAATTTTATCTTTGCTCCAAGGTTTATTCTCAGGGAAAGGAAAGTGGTTATGTTCTGCGTTGTCTTGCCAAAGATGAATGATATGGGGTAAATGCAGGACATGTGCCCTGCTCCCCCCCCCCTGCTGATGACTGCTTCTCAGATAGGAGAATGCCCCCTGACCAACCCCAGCTGTGCCTGGTCAAAATCCCCTTGGAGATATGCACACCTGCATACTCGAGACAGTTATTAAGAAAGTAAATAAATATCTTTGTTTCTTCTTCTTTACACAAAATGCTATTGTGCTTTGCTCTCTTTCCCATGCTGGGGGCATATATTCTCTCCCCACGTTTATTGGGATGCAAAAGCTTGATTCTCATTGGCAGTCATTGGTGCCCTCCTATACAAGCAAGTAACAATAAGCCCATTGAGATGGGAGATAGCTAGAGAAAGGCTAGGCAGGCAGACAGGGTGGGTTCTCTGGTAACAATGTAAAAATCTTCTGGAAGGCTTCTCAGTCTCACCATTGGTAAACAATCTCCCTGAGAGCCTCTCAAGCTGGAGCTTAAGTACCCACTGCTGGGATCAAAAAAACAACCAATCAGCTTGCTGCCAAGTACTGGTGAATCAGCTCACCAGTAGGCCCCTGCCTCCTGCCAATTGGTCCTTAGTACTGACCAATCAGAACAGCTACTGCCAACCAATCAGCTCACAACTAGTGCTAGCCAATCAGCTAGTCTTGTGGCTATATAAGCACCAGGTTGCAGCTCCAAATCAGCAAACCCTTCAGGTTCTCTCCCACTGTGCGTGGTTTTCTGTCCTCTCAATAAATCCTGCTTTCTCACTTTCCAGCTGTCCATGTCCCTCATTCTTCCTGGGCATGAGACAAGAACCCCAGCTCTGAAGAGCTGTGACCTGAAGAGCAGCAGAAGACTGTCAGAGCCAAAGAGCCATGCACCCTAGAGGCTGGCTTGCCAGCCAATGGAGCCAGCTGAACGAGGAGAGCTGCTGGAAGAAGGTGAGACTCCAAAGCTGGGGCACCCTGGGGGCCTGGTTTGCCAATCCATTAGAACCAACACTTCTGGGCTAAGTTTACCAGCCCTTTGAGACAACTCTCTCTGAGGCTTGGCTGGCTGACCCATGGAGCTGACACTCTCAAAGTCCAAGCTGACCTGAAAAATCCATATCAGTTATTGACGCCCAACATGGGGCTCGATAGAAGGGCGAGTTAACGCGAACCTATCTCTTTACTTTCATTTCCAAGGATCCTCGTCCTCAAGCTTTTTTACTCTCACTAAAGAATAAATTACTGGGACTCTGCCAGCCAATTAAAAGCAAATAGCACGGCTGCCTACAATACGCTGAGGTCAGGCTTGCTGGAGAGGACCTGGTTAATCCCCCATCACTCTCAGGTGTTGGGAATGTTGGCCCTGTTCCAATCCAGTTTCTTTCCATGAAGGTCTAGCTATCGCATGGAATCAGAAGCTTGCGGGTAATTGAGGGCATCTGGCTGTAGCTACACCTTGGTGTTACCCAAAGGTTTCCAGGCTGACCCCAATTCCCAACAGTCCAACTGGGTGTCAGCAGAAGGTTTTCAGTCTCTCCTATCACATTTTTTTCAACCTTTCCTATTACATTTTCTTCTCTTGGGGATTGCCATGGGTACTGTCCCCACTTGGTGCTTGGTGATGTGAATGTTTTAGTAGCTTAGGGAGCTAGCATTACTAGATAGTGTTGGCAATTGGTTTGATCCTTTAAGAGCTCAGGACAAGGTGTGTTCATTGGTTCATGAGACAAAAGATAAGAAGCTTTGGTTTCATTTTTTCATGTTGGGCAGCACTGAAATTGGCAAGAATAAGAAACTGCTTTATATAAGGAATTTAAATCTTATGAAGTTAGATCCCTACATTTGGGAGCTCTATGGGTAGAAACATGTCAAATGAATGTAGACTCTCCCCTCTGAGGACACTGTGTCGGTTCTTCATATGCTGACTGTGCAGACTTTATGTTGAAAATGCCTGATTAACTGTGGGTTTAGACTTTTCAGAAGATGTCAGGGACTATCTCAAAAGATCCTGTACCAGCACTTTTATATCTCCATATTTGCGGGCCTTGTTAGGAAAGTAATCTGAATGTTGTAACCTGGCTCAAGCCATGGCTAATGGAAAGTCCCAGGTAAACCCCCTCCCCCCCCTTTGTCAGAATGCTACTCCTAAACCCAATCATTCCAAGACCTTTTGGAAGACCTCGTCGGTAAGGGGAAAATTAGGTTTGAGGAATCCAGAGGCACAGGTAACAGCAATAGTATAGGTATTAATGCATAGATGAGTGTAACTATTCCTACTGACAGGGTCCCTACCACTATACTTGGGTGGAGGTCACACTTGCCTCCAGGGGGATGCAATGAGAAGAGAAGGACAGGAAAATGAGAGGACACTCTCCTTTCTTCAATCCTTTTCATGCACCGTGGTTGAAGGAGGAAAAGCTTAGGAATGCCTTTCTTTCACCTCTCTCCTTCTTCAGGTGACAGGCCACCTAGCTATCTGCAGTGTGCACTCAAGTGTGCATCCTGGGACGTGGAACTCCTTTGATCCTCAGACTCTAAACAGCATTTTAAATTCTTTTGCACCTAAGTGTGGCTGAATTATAAGTTGCAGGATGGAGAAATCTGGCCTCCAGAGGGAAATGTCAATTATAATATAATTGTGCAGCTAGATCATTTCTGTTGATGCCAGGGCAAATGGTCCAAGGCCCCATATGTACGGGCTTCCTTCAAGACAATCCAGACCTTTGTCGAGGCCATAGAATTGATTCAGCTCTCCTAGCAGTCATTTCAATGGATGGTCCCAATGGACCAGGGATGCCAGCCCCAAAGGCACCACTGGGGAAGGCATCATCTAGTAAAAAGTCACTCCATCTGGTCCATCCTGCCCTCCTTATCCAGGTCCTCTTTGTACTTCAAACCATTCCAACTCTAAAAATCCTAATTCTAGAACTCCAGCATTGCTTATGCCCTACAAGAGATGCTTGGTGAATATGACCCTAGTAAGGTACAGGTACCCTTTTCCCTGTGAGACTTGAAACAAATCAAGGAAAAATTTGGATGGTTCTGAGATGACCCTGACAAGTATATAGATACTCTCCAGAATTTAATGCAAGTAGTTGAGCTCTCCTGGAAGGATGTTATGTTGCTCTTTGGCCAGACCCTAATGACCACTGAAAAGCAAGAAGCCCTGCAAGCAGAGAGGTTTGGAGATGACCTTTGCATTTTGTATAGTGCCAGAGAAGAGGAGGAGCCCTATCTAATAGGCATGTCTGCAGTACCATTGGAAGACCCTA
Organism: Cephalopachus bancanus; assembly: GCA_027257055.1. Lineage (NCBI taxonomy): Eukaryota > Metazoa > Chordata > Mammalia > Primates > Tarsiidae > Cephalopachus > Cephalopachus bancanus. The sequence goes on along the minus strand of JAPVLO010002849.1, from coordinate 4,178 downwards.
AATGGGACTCTGATAGTGACTTGAGAGAATGAAGGAGGAAACATTTCTTGGTTTACATATTGGAGGGCTTGAAAAAAACTGGAACTAAACCTCTTTATTATTCTGTTAGCCATGAAAGATCAAGGGGTCAATAAGAATCCCTCAACTTTTCTGGAAAGGCTGAGAGAGGCTTTGATTAAATACACATCCCTAGACCCTGAATCAATCAAAGGATAACTAATATTAAGGCAGGTTAATTACTCAGGCAGCTCCAGATATCAGGAAGAAGTTGCAGTTGCAGTACCAGATAGTACTTTAAAGAATCTCCTGAAAGTGGTCACCTCAGTCCTTTATAACAGGATCAGGAAGAGGCACAGAAAAAAGAGAGAAGACACAAGACAAAGGCAAGAGCTCTAGTAGCTGCCTTGGGCATATACTCTCCAGAAATCCCAACGTGTACCTTCTAACTGTTATGGATGTATCAAGTCAAGACATTAAAGAAGTAATAGGGTGCCAACATGGAAGGCTGCAGAACCAGAGTGAAAAAAGAGGCATCTCAATTGGCAATCACTTTTAGAATGACAAAATTCCAACAGACCTGGTAACAACGGACCTGCTAAGAGGATGGTATCTATACCCACAGATACAATCTGCAGGGGGCCACTAGAAGCCTGGTTGCCCCAAAGAAGCCCAAACCTCCAGGATCTTGATCACTTTACAGGCCAGGGAGCCACTGGAAAGCAGGTATGTTCTCTTCTGAAGGGAGAAGAGAATACCTAGCTCAGGAGTGATGGCCACTGAGGAGACCTGGAAACCTGCTACAGTGCCTGGCATAGCTCACCATCACCCCAACCATCTCCAGGTGAATATTAGGGCACTGGAACCCAAATTAATATCTGAATTAACACAGGTGCCAAACATTTGGTTCTGGTCATCCATGTTGGAATATAGCCTTGTAGTTCAAGTTGTCAGGGGTTAATTCAATATATAAATGTAGAAGGTTATATAGAAAGATAATGGGAAAAGTCAGAAAAGCACAGAAAAGATGTAAAGTTGTTAGGAAGGATGCAAAGGACAGAATGGTTTTGTATGGGAAGGAAACTTGTATGGTAAATTTTTGTCCTGCAATCAAGTGAATGGTTACTTAAAGAAAGGAACATATAAGACAAAATAAATAAATAAATAAATAAAGGGTTCGTGCATGTTGAAAAATGGTATGTTGAAGAATGGTATATGGTACTAAGAAGACTCAATCAGCTAGAACTCGTTTTCTAATTTGGACATCAGAGGCTGAGAAAGCCTTTAACCAATTAAAATAAACCTTAATAGCAGCACTGGCTCTTAGTCTTCCCATAGGAAAGTCATTTAATTTTTTTATGTCTGAAAGAAAAAGAATGGTCTTGGGAGTTCTAACCCAGACCTGGGGTCCAGCCCAACAGCCTGTAGGCTACCTAAGCAAAGAACTTGATCTGGTGGCTAAGGGATGGCCAGCCTGTCTAAGAGCAGTGACAGCAGTAGTGTTGTTGGTGTCAGAAGCTACTACGCTAACAATGGGAAGAAAAACCCAACTGTGTATACTCCACATAACGTGGCAGGACTGCTATCCTCTAAAGGGAGCCTCTGGCTAACTGATAACTGCCTTCTTAAATATCAGACCTTATTATTAGAGGAAGCTGCAATTCACTTAAAACCATGTTCTTCTTTAAACCCAGCTGCCTTTCTCCCTGGCAATGGTGGGGAATGTGAACATGATTGTGAACAAGTAGTAGTACAAACTTATGGAGCCAGAGAGGACTTAAAGGAAACCCCTGTAGAAATCCCAGACTGGATTCTCTTTACTGATAGAAGTTCATTTTGTGAAGCAAGGGATCCGTAAGGCAGGGTACGCAGTAGTCACTTCCAATAACATCATTGAAAGTACCTCTTTTCTCAAATACAAGCGCTCAGCTAGCCAAATTAATTGCTCTTATAAGGACCCCCAAATTAAGTAAAGGGAAGTCAGTAAACATCTATATTGACTCCAAGTATGCCTTTTTAGTCCTTCAAGGCATGGCCTATGCTGCTATTTGGAAAGAAAAACATTTTCTTACAGTGAATGGATCCCTATTAAATATCATCGGGAGATTAACAAACTATTGTCTTCAGTCTTCTTCCCTGGGGAATGGTAGTAATACATTGTAAAGGCCATCAAAAGGGAACAAATGAAATAGCAGAAGGAAATAGACTAGCGAATAAAACAGCCAAGTTCGCAGCAAGGAAAACCCAGATTTCTGATCCATTTGAGACCCCTCTGATTTGGGAGGGCCCTCAAAAAATATAAAACCCCAATATTCTCCTGCAGAGATAAAATGGGGATATGCTTTTCAGCCTGCAGAATGGCTGCAATCAGAGAATGGCAAGTTTCATCTGCCAACCTCCTGCCAATGGAAGGTTCTTAAAAATCCTCCATCAGATCTTTCACCTTGGAGGAGATAAAACTTTCCAACTGACCCAAAGACTGTTTTCAGGTAAAAATCTATGAGAAACAGTCAAACAGATTGTTAACACTTGTGAGATTTGCCTTGCAAGTAACTCCCTCAGTAGGTAAATTCTTTCTCCTAAAATGCAAAGAAAGGGAAGTTACCCAGGGGAGGACTGACAAATAAACTTTATACATATGCCAAAAGTAAGAGGCATCAAGTACTTCATGTATGGGTAGATACTTTCACTAACTGAGTAAAAGCACTGATGAAAGCATTGCTCAATAAAATAATCCCTCGCTTTGAATTACCTAAGTACCTCCAAAGCGACAATGGTTCCTCCTTCAAAGCTGCTATCACCCAGAAAGTCTCAAAGGCCTGCACTGTGCTTGGAGACTGCAATCCTCAGGGAAAGTAGAAAAAAATGAATAACATCAACAGAAGGCACCTCAAAAAGCTGTCACAGGAGACTCATCTCCCTTGGTCCACTCTCCTTCATCCTACTATGTATTAGAAATACTCCATCAAACTGGAATGGTATATGAATGACCTTCTTAATCACTGACCTACTGCTGGAACAAGAGACCTTAGACTTAACTAAGTATGATACTTCTTTGGCCTACTTTCAACAAAAATCAAAACAACTAACAGAGACCCAACCCCTTGACCTAGAGCCACCCCTGTTCAGTCCAGGAGACTTGGTACTGGTGAAGGCCCTTCCTTCTCTATCCATTTCTTTAAACCCAGATTGGGAAGTACCCTACACTGTTCTTCTTTCCACCCCATCAGCAATAAAGGTTACCACTCGTGGATCCATCACACTAGAGTGAAAGCGTGGCATCCAGGAGAAATTGCCTCAGCTGACCAGGAAGAGCATACAAAATTGAACTAAGATGGTAAAAGATAAGTGCCACTACTTACTGCCTGTGGATTTCCTCCTAATGTTTTTGTCTTGATTTATACCATTAAATATTTCTGTCAAGGACCCCTTAATCCTGAGTGTCCATGAGATTGTTTTCTTCCCTAGAATCCTCCCTCAAAGAAACAAGCAAAATGCCTACTCTATCTTGCTTCCTGTTTTTAGTATCATTAGTCTAGCTTCTTATAAACACCCTCTCTAAGCCCTCCATTGTGTACATGGCTCAACCAAGTAATAATTCAGACGTAGGATATGCTCACAGCAGAATGTGGACAAACATGTGCATTACTAAATGAAACTTGTTGTTTCCATATTAACACTTCCTCCTGAGTAAAAAAAAAAAAAAAAAAACAAAAAAAAAACTTTACAGGTTATAAAACAATAATAAAATTGTTAACTCTTTACAAGAAGAGGCAGTTTCAAGACCCAGTTGGTTACAATATTTTTTATCCTCTCTAGGGATTTCCAATATACCAACATGGGTTTTTCCCTTAATAGCTCCTTTGGTTGTATTGCTTGTGTTTGGTCCATGTATATAGGTAACCTTCTTGTAAAGTTTGTTTCTTGTCACCTAGAGGCCGTCAAACTCCAATGCAGATGGAACCTTGTATGGAAGCTTTTTTCTACCGAGGACCTTTAGATTGCCTTCCAGAGGACCCCTAGCTGCCGTCCCCATAGGACACCCATAATCAGCAGGAAGTAGCCAGACCCATCATCATCCTCACACCCTAACAGCAGTTTGGGTTTTTAGTATGAGATAGGGAATGAGATAGGAGGTAGCTAGAGAAAGGCTAGGCAAGTAGAAGGGGTTCTCTGGTAAC
>JAPVLO010002848.1:0-28489 GCA_027257055.1 Cephalopachus bancanus | reverse complement strand
GTGTATTTTGCCTTGGTTTCTGTTCTTGTTGTTCTGTGGTTTTTTAAATTTTTAAATAAAAATTTATTTTGCCTTATTTCATTCTATTTTTCTCTGTTCTCCTCATTGCTGTTACTGGGCCATGGCCTCAGGAGATACACACACAAACCCATTGCATTGTCATATAGAGTGGTGACAGGAAATTGGTCTCAGGGAACCCATACCACTATCAGTGACTTTGTGATTTAGAAGAAGTTTATGAATCCTAGATCCTCATCCTCCACCTTAGTCGACTCTCAAAACTACAAGAGCCAGCAAAGCAAACCACCCACAGCCCTGTTTCAAAATGGAACAAATTCAGAACCCTGATCAGGGAAGAATAGAGGGCTGAGCAAACATCAGAAGTGATAACCTCTCCTACTGCCACTGAATAACAGAACTAAAGAGACAAGAAAGAGGTCTGTCATAAATGAGGAAAAATCAATTGAAGAACACAGGTAATTCAAAGTGTTTTAAATAGAAACACTGAAAAATCAGACATCAGAGCCCCAAAATGGAAGTCATCAACAACTGGCCTCAGAATACAACTGGGAATAGAGAATGGATGGAAAGAGTGAATAAGACTCAAGAAAGATAAGACACAACACTGAAAGAACTTGTATCAGAGATATTGGCCATGAATAATTTCATCCAGGAATTAAATAACAAGATGACAAGCATGGAAAGCAGAATTAATCAAGCAGAAGGAAGATATCAGAACCTGAAGACCAAAACATGGAATTAGCCTGATCTGTAAAAAACATAGAAAGAAAACACAGAAAGAAAAAAGCCTATAAGAGATGTGTGATGATATAAAGAAGCAGAACCTATTCCTGATTGGTATTCCAGAAGAAGAAAGGGAAAAGGAGAACACATTGAACAAGGTTTCCAGGAGATTATCCAAGAAAAGCTTCCCTATCTCCCCAGAGATGTGACCTTACAAACACAAGAGATACCGAGAACCTCCATAAGACATCAAATGAAATGACCAACCACTAGACACGTACTAATTTGCCTACACAAAGTAGGTAGAAAAGAAAAAGTCCTAAAGTCAGCAAGAGAGAAAGACTACCTGCTAAGGAAAACCTGTCAGAATATCAGCAGCCCAATTTGCAGAAAGACTACAAGCCAGAAGGGACTGGCATCCAATATTCTAAATCCTCAAAGATAGACAATTTCAACCAAGAATTTCCTATCCAGTGTAGCTCAACTGCCTAATCAATGAAGACTTAAAATCCTTCCCGGATATCCAATCTCTAACAGATTATGCAGCTTCCATGCCAGTTCTACAGGAGATGCTTAAAAAGGTATTAAGCACAGAAGAAAGAAAAAAGGAATGGCCACACACTTCCCAAAAGAACACAGAATCAACAGAGAATACATCATGACTGCAAACTTGAAAACACACAAATACATCAATCGAGAAACTCAAGGAAAACAAACTAAGAAAAAAAACTTTCTAAAACCTGTGATGGGGGTGGGCAACAATCACATTTCAATAAACGTGAATGGACTAAATGCACCACTGAAAAGACACAGAATGGCAAACTTAATATGAAGCCATGACCCAATAATTTGCTGCATCCAGGAAACTCATTTCACCACAAGGGATGCAGACAGACTCAAAGTTAGAGTAAGTAAAATGAGTTTCCAAGAGAATGTATCACAAAAGAAGCCAGGATTTGCAATCTTAAGATCTGACAAAACAACATTTAAGCTATCAAAAATTTAAAAAGATATGTAAGGAGACTACATAATGATAAAAATTCAATCCATTAATAAGAAATATCCATCCTAAACATATATGCACCAGCACAGGAGCATCAGTGTTTATAAAGCAACTACTAAGTAAACTAAAAACAGATATTGACTCTAACACTATTATAGCTGGGGAATTAAATACCCCACTAACAACCCTAGATAGACCATCAGGGCCAAAAAATCAACAAAGAGATTCAGAACCTCAACCTGACACTCGACCAAATGGACTTAATAGATACCTACAGGATTCTCTACCCACAAATCACAGAATTTACATTCTACTCATCACCACATGTAATGCACTCCAAGTTGATCATAAATCAACTATAAACAAACTTCATAAGAATGAAATACTGCTATGTACCTTCTCAGACCACAGTGAAATAAAAATAAATATCAAGACCAACAAAAATTCCCTCAAAGCCCACAAATAAATGGACGCTAAATAACATGATGCTCAATGACTACTGACTCACCATAGACATCAAAACAGACATTAAAAGTTTCTGGAAATAAATGAAAATGAAGAAACATTGGACCGAAACATCTGGAATGTCATGAAACGAGTTCTAAGAGGGAAATTTAAATCTCTATGAATACACATCAAGAAAATGGAAAGATCACAGGATAACAGCCTAACAAATCATCTAAGAGAGTTGGAAAGACAAAAACACCAAAAACCCAACTTTAGCAGAAGAATCCAGAACAGCAAAGTAAAAGCCCAAACACAGACCATAGAAGACAAAAATATCATAGAAAAAAATCAATGAAACACAAAGCTGGTACTTTGAAAGAACAAACAAGATTGAAGGATCCCTAGCTAGAATGACCAAGAAAAAGAGAGAAAAAGCTCAGATAACACAATCAGAAAAGCAAACAATCAAATCACAACTGACCCCCCCCCCCACCAAATACAAAAGATTTTCAGAGATTACTATACACACCTGTATGGAGACAAACTTGATAAACTAAATGAAATAGTCTGACATCACACAACCTCCCAAGGTAGAAGCAAGTAGACCTTGAGACACTAAATAGACCAATAACAACCCAGGAAATTGACTCCATCATAAGAAAACTACCTACAAAAAAAAAAAGCCCTGGACCAGATGGTTTTCCATCTGGACCAGATGGTTTTCCATTCTACAACATGTACAAGGAAGAGCTGATATCAATCCCATTGGAAGTATCCCAGGCAACTGAGAAAGACAGAATACTCCCCAAAACATTTTATGAAATTAACATCACACTGATACCCAAAGTAGTAAAGATCCAACAAAAAAACAGAAGTACAGGCCAATATCCCTATTGAACATAGATGCAAAAATACTCACCAAGATTCTAGCAAATCCAAACGACAGCACATCTTAAAAATCATGCACCATGACCAAGTAAGCTTCATCCCCAGGATTCAGGGCTAGTTCATAATCCACATGACCATAAATGTAATTAAATACAATAACAGATGTAAAAACAAGAGCCACATTATTATATCACCAGATGCAGAAAAACCTTTTGATAAAATCCAGCTTCCCTTCTTGAAAAAAGTCCCAAAACACCTAGACAAAGAAGGAACATACCTCAAGATACTAAGTGCCATCTACAATAAATGCACAGTCATCATATTGCTAAATGAACAGGAAACTGAAAACATTTCCCCTGCAAACTGGAACAAGACAAGGCTGCTCACTCTAACACTCTTTTTCAATATTGTATTGGAATTCTTAGCTGAGCAATAAGAGGAGAAAATCAGGGGTATCCAAATAGAAATACAGGAAATTAAGCTATGCGTTTTTGCTGATGATATGATCCTATACCTAGACAACCCAACAGAATCTGTCAAAAACCTCACTGCACTAAAAAAAGGATTTTGGCAAAGTCTTGAGTTACAAAATAAATATACAAAAGACATTCTTATACTTCAACAACAAGCAGGCAGAGAACCAAATAAAAGCACAATCCCATTCACAATAGCCACAAAATAAATGAAATACCTCAGCATCCTCCTGGTTACAGACATGAAAGACCTTTACAGTGAAACTACAAAATACTGCTCAAAGAAATCCAAGAACACAGAAATGGAAAAAAATTCCATGCTCATGGATAGGAAGAATTAACATTGTTAAGATGTCCATCTTACCAAATGCAATTTACAGATTCAATGCAGTACCCATTAAATTACCCACATCATCCTTCTCAGACATAGATAAGACAATACAGAAATTCATATGGAAAAATAGACACCCATGAATAGTCCAAACAATCCTTAGCAAAAGAAAGAAAGCAGAAGGTATCACACTTCCGGACTTTAAACTTTACTATAAGGCTGCAATAATTAAAACAGCTTGGCATCGGCACAAGAACAGGCATATGGACCAATGGAACAGAATAGAGATTCCAGAAGCAGCACCTAATTTCTCAACCAACTGGTCTTTGGCAAAGCCTCCACCAACAACCACTGGAGAGAGGAGAATCTATTCAGTAGATGGTGCTGGAAAAACTGGCTGAACACATGCATAAGATTGAAATGGGACCCCTATCTATCACCATACACAAAAATCAACTCTAAATGGATCAAAGACCTAACCATAAAATCTCAAACTATAAGGACTTTAGAAAATGCAAGAGTCACCCTTACGGAAATTGGAACTGGCAATCAATTCCTAACCAAAACCCCAAGTGCCCACGCTATAAGAGATAAGATAGGCAAGTGGGAACTCATCACACTGAAAAGCTTCTGCATCAAGAGAAGAGGGAGACAGTCCACAGAAAGGGAAAAAATATTTGCGAAGTTTATATCTGACAAAGGCCTAACATTCAGGATCCTCAAATAACTCAAACATGCTGAAAGGGAAAAAACAAACAGCCCCATTAAAAAGTGGGCAAAAGACATGAAGAGACACTTCTCGAAAGAAGATATATTGACAACCAACCAAACACATGAAAAAGTGCTCAGCTTCACTAATCATCAGAGAAATGCAAATCAAAACCACATTGAGGTACAACCTAACCCCAGTAAAAATTGGCCATCATTAATAAAACAAACAACGACAGATGGTGGCGAAAATGCATTGAAAAAGGGGTGCTTTTACATTGCTGGTGGGAATGCAAACTGGTGCAACCTCTTTGGAAAACAGTGTAGCAATTTCTGAAAGAACTAGAAATTGACCTTCCATATGACCCAGCAATCCCCCTATTCGGAATATACCAAGAGGAACTCAAATCATTCTACAAAAAGATACTTGCACGTGCAATATCAAAAACATGGAACCAACCGTGCTGCTCATTGAAACTGGACTGGATTTAAAAATACATATACACAATGGAACGTTACAGTCATAAAGAAGGACAAACATATGGACTCCGCAGCAACTTGGATGGATTTAGAGTTTATCATACTCAGTGGTCTATCGCAGAAACAAAGAATAGAGTACCATATGTTCTTATTCATAAGTGAACCTTGGACCTTTACCATAATAGCTATAAGAAAGGGATGGGTTAATAGCAGGAAACTGCCGGGGTAGGAGTCGCGAGACACAACATCAATAAGGATACCTGATCTCAAATGAGGCAAAATGGGGACCAAAGGGAGACTCAAACTTTACTTGTGCGACGACCACTTCTATGCCTAATCCTGAATTGTATACCACATCTTTAAAATTTTAAAAAAAAAAAAAATTAAGTATTTTTTAATTTAATTTTTCTTTGAATGACTGTCAGGTCAATTTATCAGTTTATTATATACAAACAAAAGTATAAAGGTGTGACTGTCTCCTTTTGCCCTCTGCATATCTGTCTTTCACTTCCCTAAGCTTTTAACTTCTTTGCGTGAAAACATATGGTTGCAGACGTACATAGTCTCTCTATCTTTTTAAAATCGTATCTTGATGTAGCTTCTGAACACTGGAAATGCTGAATGGAGTGTGTCTCTATTTAATTCTTCATGATGACCAATATCAATCTGTTTTAACAACTAACTCTTTGGGATTTGTTTTCTAGTTTAAGAAATCTAATTATTTTTGTAATTAATTTACTTTTGTCTCCTAGATTCCAAATCACTCTTATAGTTGTCAAAATATATTGGACATAAGAATCACGTAGGGTAAGTGCCTTACATGCAGATTGCTGGACTCTGTCCCTGAGATTCTCATTCAGAATGCTAGTGCTGAGATTGGGAAATCCTGCCCTGAACTGATTTTCCTGAATTAATTTTAATGTGATTCAGGCAGAAGGAAAACGGAGGCATGTGCAGGTTTGTCGTCCTCCTACAGAACGGCCCACCCTTTCCCTGCTGGGTGACAGATGGTGGCAGACTCTGTGACAGCAATAGTGTGCCTTTGAGGCTGGGCGGCAGTTTGGGCAAGATGACTCTGGCCATGGCTAGTTTGCCCCCACTTCTCGACTCCTCAGAATGGCTCAGTTGCCAAGTTTTCCAGAGTTCCCCACCTGGCCCCATTAGCTCACGTTTACACAGTTACTTCTCATTGAATTTTGACTTGACTTTCCCCAGTTAAATCATTAGCCAGCTATTTACTAAGTTTGGCTAGCTTACAACCTTTATTCATCGTATTTAGAAGCCCTTGATTTACTCTAATTTTATACACTCACATGAAAAGCTGGGTTATGGCTTGTCACCTCTGCACAGAGTTGTCATTCTGCTTGAACTACACAAGGGGCTATCAAGTAACCATCTGGTTATCTCCTGTGGGAGACAATTCCTTAGCAGCTGCTGGGTGGGAGAGTCCCTGTGCACATACCACCCCAAGCCACTCAACCTAAGGGAAGAAGCATTACAATGGGATGAGTTCGGTTATATCAGCGAAGATGGACCCTATAATGCTTCTATCTGTACCACAGATCTTATGGTAATTATTCTGTGCTTGTCGATCGATTTATGGGCTGTAAAATTGTTTGACAACTGCACTGCTTCTGAAATAAATCATTGTCTCATTTCTGCTCTAACTGTTGTGGATTCAACTGCTTAAATATATCTGCACATTTATGGTATATCTAAAAGGCGGACATTTTCCCTGAACGTCTAACTGGAAATCATTGAACAACATAGCTATAAAAATAAAGTAACTCTTTTAGCGTTAACAACATACCTATCAGTGAATCTGTGTTGATGATGTATTCCCCACGAACAGCCTGCCCCGCAGGTGCACAGGTGAGCGATGAGCTGCCACTATGCACAGCAAAATAAGCAGCAGCAGGCCAGGTGATCAGCACTTGCATTCAAGTCAAGTGACATCACCTGAGTATCTGCAGTTGCCATCACTCTGCTGTAAACAACTCACTGAACAGCAATTGCCTCTCTTCCGAAAAATTACTTTCCAGAAAAGGAGACTCTTTAAAAGTTGGCCCGTGACAAGGTAAAAACTAGACCGAACGTGTTAAGCTTATTCACATAAGTCCAGATATCACATACGTAGCTTTCACATCGTTCCAGTTTCTTGAGGCTCTGCTGAAGTACTGGAGAATCATCTGTGATGTTAGCCAACTTTTTTTTTTTTTTTTTTTTTTTTTTTTTTGAGTTGGAGTCTCACTCTGTCGCCCAGACTGGAGTGCAGTGGCCGTTTCCCGGGCCCACCGCACCCCGACCTGCGGGGCTCCAGCGATCCTTCCGCCTCAGCCTTCCGATAGCCGGAATTACAGGCATGCGCTACCATCCCCGGGCTGTTTTTTTTTGATTTATTGTAGAGATGAGGTCTCGCTCCCCAGGCAGGTCTCGAACCCGGCGGACTCAGGCAATCCGCTCACCTCAGCCCCCCAAAGGCGCGGGATTACAGGCTGAGCCACCGAGCCCGGCTAGCCAACGTTTTAAGTGCCTGTCTTGGTGGTTGTCAGTTTCTCATCTGCTGGTATAAGATTGCAGGCAAAATGCCACACTCAGCACTTGATATGAATACCTTTTCACCTCTCCCCTACCCCCATGGAAGTTTAGGTGCTATATCCATGGCCACCGTGGCAGTGTAAGCAACGGTCACCAGACTGCTGATTCCTCACATCAACCGAACTCCTTTTAGTTTCTTCACACTGAAATCAAAGTCCTCTTTTTATGACACACATCTAATCATTTTACCCTCCTCCTGCTCCTACACACATGCATGTGCTCACACACACACTCGAAACCCATTACCAGTTTCTTAAGACTTCAGCGTAAGGACCAACATCCTTCTATAGACTTCCGGGCCTGGGACACCCAGGACCATGCACAGCTCCCCAGCCTCCTCTAGCATTGTGCTTCCCTCCCTCCCACAGCCACACAGCCTTCTCTCCCGGCCGCTGCCTTCTTCACTACAGAGCCTTTGTGAATGGCTCTAGACCGCACCTCCCCACCTCGGCCCCCAGGGAATGCTCACACATCCTACCTGTCTAGTCTAGCACCACTTGCTCAGGGAAGTCCCTCCTGCCTCCACTGCCTGGGTTGAGTTCTGAGTATTTATTTCACAATATAGTCATTCATTTAGACATGTGTCCTCTATTATCCTTCATCTTCATTAAAAGCTGATCTATTTTCTCTTCCTATGAGATTCTCAGTTTTTCTTACAGAGCCTCTAATATAGTGACTTCTCTAAATATATTTGAATGAATAATTGAAAGGCTTTATGTACCTTATTAATATTATAGATTATTATTAAAATAATGTTTTCCACGCAGCCTTTCAAGTAGCTGGAACTACAGACCTAAATAAGTAAATAAATAATATAATTCTTTTAAAATAACTTGTATCATTAGTACAAATATAGGTTTGTACACCCGGTGTAACAGTCCTATGGATAATTCTGAACAAGAATAAAAATTTTTGTAAACTCAGTATAACCTAAGTGCATAAGTGTGTACAAAGTCATAGTTCTATAGTAGTCACACACTAATGTCCTAGGCCTTCACACTCAACCACCAATCATTCAGCCAGAGCAACTTCCATTCCTGCAAGCTCTATTCATACTAAGTACCTTATACGGGTGCGCCAATTTTTATCTTTTATATTGCATTTTTACTGCACCTTTTGTATGTATACATACACAAATACTATTGTGTTACAATTCCTACACTATTCAGCACAGCAGCAAGCTGTACAGGCTTGTAACCTAGGAACAATACACCATACCATATCACCTCTGTGTGTAGGAGGATATAACATCCAGACTTAAGTAAGCACACTCTGAGATGGTCTCAGTATGGAAATACCTGCGAGTGCACTTATCAGATCATATCTCTGTTGTTAAGCAACTCATGGCTGTATATACACAACATACATATGTACATATTGATAGATAGGCAGCTAGAGAGAGAGAGAATCTATTGGTTCGGTTTCTCGGGAGAATGCAGCCTAACATACACATGGAGTCTTTTCTCATTATCATATCTTCTTCTGGATATAGCTCTGAGTCTTCCTGACTTTGTCATTGAGATCTACTTTTCCTGTGGTCTTTTCTAGAAACTTTGACCACTTTTTCATTTAACTAATCATAGAGTGACTCACTCACACCATAAGTACACATTTTGTGTTTGACCTGTGTCCTGCATTTTGGTAGGTTGTGGAGATAGGATTGAGAGGCATCATCCCTTCCCCAGGGGCTCATGTCAAGAGGAGAAGCAGAGAAGAGGACTGCAAAACAGTCACGGGCTGTGGGGCAAAGAGCAAACCCAGCATGGCATGTGCCTCAGGGAGGGGAGGGATCTGGAAGTCCTTGATTTATCCCTTCCTTGCACTTGTCATGTGGTCCTTTTTTTTTTATATTCCAAATTCTCTAACTCAGTTTTTACTATCATAATATGCAAGTCTGGTTAAAGAAAATGGCAGAAATGCCTTAAGAGTTAAGTCACCAAAATAGTTCTTCAGCTCCTGCAAAGAAGAAGACAAATTAGGGTATAAAGCACTACTTCAATCGACTTCATGTCAAGTATCTACTTAAACAGAAAAATTGTCACACACGTTTCTCTTCCCAGCTCTTGTTAACACAAAGTGAATATTTCACTCTAGACAAGCAGGTGCTCCTAGGACACCCATGGGAAGCTAGCTGGAATCACAGTGGTGCAGATTGTCCTTGTAAAATCCAGGGTTGTGGTCTGATTTGTTCCCTCTTTCCTACCTTACCACCTCTCATGTACGTTTCTTCTCAACTCGTAAAAAATAAAATATTTGTCTGGAAACAGTATTAATTGCAGCTTTTTTGGCATGAGTCTTATGAACAATTTCTCTATTACCTTAAATATGTTATAAACTATGAAAACATTTAGACAGAGCAACGGGAATCCGGTGAGGATATTCCTAACTCTGTCAAGAAGGGGACCACCATGAGACCAGATGCTGTTTCTACCACCTTCAGGGCAGGTGAGAGCAGGGTGCACAGAATCTCCTAGGGTGCAGATGCAAAACCTACCTGCAGCTCCCCATGAGCTCCCTGCGGTTCCTGGGTTGTCATAGCACCAAGTGCAGTCACTTTCTATAGAGCAAGAAATGTGGACTGATTACAGATGGTTTATCTGTACAGGTCATCACCAACTGCCAGGTTATACATAATTACTCGTTCATCTCTCCGGGGAACCCTGTGTTCATCTGACTGCCTTGTCAGCAACCGAGGCAATCAGTGCTGCTGATTCTCCCTGCCTGGTATCTTCGCAGCAGCATCCTCCCCCCTCCCATCCCCAGGGACGCACACAGCCTCTGAGAAGTGATCATGTGGACTCATCAGTCGTTTCCCCAATATCCCGTCCAATTTCAGATCCTCTAGGATTTATTCTAAATATAGGTATTAGACTATCATCCCATAGTCCTGGGAGTGACTCTCAAATCAAAGCAGAACACTTTATCCTGAGCTGAGGGGAAGTGGTGTAACTATGAGAGAACTGGAAAGTGGAAGAAGAGACTGAGAAATCCTAAAAGAGAAAGTTGTATGTAGAGAACCATGATTGTAACATTCCACAGTGCTTGAACGTCTCCCAGTGTCATTTCTTGGAGAACCAGGAAGTATTACAAAGCAGTGTTCCTGTGGTGAGAAGAAAGTTCTAAAGGGCATGTATCTTAGTATGTTAGATAAAAACAATCTTACTGTGCAATCCTGTAAACAGATTATAAAAACTCCGGGTAGAATTTACTACCATTGGCCCTGCTCCGTGGCTCAACTGTAATCCCAGCGCTTTGGGAGGCCAAGGTGAGTGGATTGCCTGAACCCGCGGGTTCGAGACCCGCCTGGGCAACTTGGCGAGACCTCATCTCTACAATAAATTAAAAAAAAAAAAATTAGGCGAGCGTGGTAGCGCGCGCCTCTAGTTCCAGCTACTCGGAAGGCTGAAGCGGAAAGATTGCCGGAGCCCAGCAGGCAAGGCTGTGGTGGCCGGGAGCGGCCACTGCACTCCAGTTTGAGAGACAGAGTGAGTCTCCAACTAAAAAAAAAAAAAAAAAAAAAAAGAATTTGCTACCGCTGTTCTCTGACTTTCTTCTCTGTTTAGAAGATAATTTTAAATTCTATGCAGAGAAACTTCATGTCCAGTTCTCAGCTAATTTTCTCCTTCTCCTGTCCTGGGAATGACTTTGGGACTGCTGTCTGCCCTTATTAGGTGTTTCTTCATCTGCGTTTCTCTCCATGTTCCTGGAATACTATACCCGAATTGTGTGTGTGTGTGTGTGTGTGTGTGTGTGTGTGTGTGTGTGTGTGTGTGTGTGTGTATAAGTGTGCTGGTGTCTCACTGTATGGCACAGGGTGAGGTATAATGGCATGTTCATGGCTTACCTCAGCCTCAACCTACTGGCTCAGGCTATCCTTCCACCTCAGCCTCTTGAGTATCTGGGACTACAGGTGCAGGCCACCAAGCCCAGCTAATTTCTGATTTTTTTGTAGAGGCAAGTTTTTGCTGTGCTGTCAAGGTTGCTCCTAGGCTCAAGCAAGCCTCCTGCCTCAGCTTCTCAAAGTGTTGGGATTACATCTGTGAGCTCCTGCACTCAGTCCATTTACCATAATTCTGCCAAGTGCTTTTTTTTTTAAAATTTAATTTTAATGTAGTCCCTCAAAATGACATTTTTCCCTGTAGCCTGTCTGAAATGAATGTCCTAAATTCTATTTCTGCAGCAATTACCATAAACTTTGCAATCAGTAAATTGGTTTCATATCTATATTTTTTATTTATAAATATATATAAAACAACATTCAAATCACCCCATTTTTTTTTTTATTCCTGTCCTTTCAAAACACTTGTTTATACAGTTTTTCTATTTATTTTCGTACTCCTCTGAATCTTGTAGAGAACTCTGTGCCTTATGCAAATTTCAGTTTAGCCAACCAATATTCCAATATCTTGGACTGCATCCTACTTTTCCATAATTTAATACATATTTGGGTATTTCAAGATCATTTCCTTTTATAAGTCAGTGGGAATAAATATTTATTCTCTCAACAATTTCTGAAATGAGTCCGAGCTTTATGTGGAGGAAGTGAAAATTGCAGAAATATCCCCATAATTTACCTAACTAAATTAATTAATAAGTAAGTCAGATTCATCTCCTTTAGCAGCTGCTCCTCGCTGTGTTTCTACATGCAAATGTCTTTAAAACCCTTTCCCCCCTCACCAAAAGAAATGTGTGACTGGCTCTTTCCTTAGACTGCTTTGTTCGGGGTTTGAAATTGTCCTTCAGTGAAGATCACAAGGAAGCTATGCGACCACTAACCCAAGAAGAGCGGATGTGACTCCTCTCAAAGGGAATAAAACTCAAATGACTGAAAGTAGCTTGAGATATGTAATTTTCCATATGTAATGTGTCTTTGTTAATGTCTTTTATCCAATACTCAAGACAGGCAATGAAGATGCCCTGCAGGAAAAAGAAATGCATCCTCCTCTGCCACTGAGCGACTGTGAAGTGTAGGAACAGAATAGAATCTGTCAAGATACTCAGGAATCTATTCCTGAGTAAGTGTGCAATCTATCTCTTTTGCACTTAGTGAGTGTTTTTGGATGTGGCATCCACAGGAGGTTATTTGGAAAAACGATCAAAGAAAACATCTATGTACCCTGTGAGGCAGTAATGTCACTGTTAAGAAATTCAGTCCATTAATGAATATGCTGAAGTACCCAGTGTACTATTGTTTTTAAGAGTATAAACCTGGGAAAATATCTTACAAGTAAAAGACTAGCTTAAACAAAATATTGCTCATCCATGCATTTCATACTTACAATGTTTGCTATTGGTGCTATGCATTGTTTTAACTTAAAGATTAAACAGGGTGATAAAGTAAGTTCTTTTTCTTTTTCTACTCTTCAGTTTTTCTGTAGCCTTCTCTGTATTATTAAAATGTATATACAAGCATGAGATAATGTTATGGAAAAAAAATCCACAAAATAAGGAGAAACATGTTGAAACGACTCATTTCCACAGACGTAGGATGTTCATGTAGACAAACTAGAGTCATGCTTATTAAACAGCGTTGTTTACTGTTGCTTCACTGCAAAGTGCTCCTTAAAAACAAGTGGGTTTTATTTAATGAAAAATTTACTTTTCTTTTCATTGTATAGTTTTTGTAGTGGTGTCAGACATTCTGCACTTGAGTCATAGGGTTAATCTCAGGTGTCTCTTGCTGTCCAAAGGCACATCCTCAGAGAGACAGGAGGCAGCCTGAGGTGAGTCATGTCCTCAGGTTGGAAAATGAAACCCGGAAAGCCCTGTGACCCTCACACACCTTCTTGACCTCCTCCCCCACTCAGAGCAAGAACGGAGTGTAGAGCCATCTGAACCATGGCCTTGAACTCTTCTTTGTTCCCTGTCACACCTCCTACTCAGCCGAAGGAAATCCAAGGGCACATGAATCATGGGAGTCCTAAGTTCTTAAACTATAAACACTGTTGTAACAAAAACTGTACTGTTATCATCTTTGTAGCCCATAGGACCCTGGTGTCTAGAGCAACCTTGCTGGGGTAATGGAGAAATGTAAACTTGCCGTCCCTAGGGGGGGGGTTTGGGGATGACTGTGACAAGAGTTGAACTAATGTATCTGGAAGACACAGGCCGCCCCCTGAGGGGAGCTCTCTGGCTGATCTGGGACTCTCCTCTGAACACTGTCCGCTGGCACATCCGGGCACTGCCAGGGGGGGCAGCACCCAGAGCCATGGCAACAGGGGGCTCCAGCACTCGGACTCAATTCCATTCTGATTCTGTATTCTCTTCCCATCTCTTGCAAAGGAGAGCCTACAACACCCTGCACAAAGGACAAATATACTGCAAGTGTTTAAAATAATGTGGTTATTTTAAAGTCAATTATTAAAAGGGGAAAAAAGTTTAAACAAAGTAAAGTATACCAACTCTGGAAATGAATTGAGAGCTTAACGCTTGGTTCGAGTGAATTTATGAGCAGAATAGCATCAACTCTTCAGGGAAAGACAAAAATGTTTTTGGTTCCTAAGGCACTGGAAATTTGTCTTAAGGAACAACAAAGAATACTTTTCTTTTCCATCAGCGGGTCTTGCCACATCAGAATTGAGGGGGGCATTCCCAGAAATTAAAACAGGAATCTGGGGTTAAGGAGGATCGTTAGAAAAGCTAGTTCCAGGGAAGTGAAAGCAGAGTCCGTGTGTGTGTGTGTGTGTGTGTGTGTGTGTGTGTGTGTGTGTGTGTGTGTGGGGGATAGGGAAAGCTCCCCAAGGGCTGGAAACTAAGCCTGAGTACTGCTGCATAGCTAAAGGCTCTGTCTGATCATCATGACTCACCTCCCCAGCCCACCAATCTTAAAGTGCCCCTTGGGTGGTTTCCTCCTTCTACTGAAAACCCCTCTCTGCCCCTCTGCATCCACCTCAGAGGGGCCTCAGCGAAGCCTGGCATCTCTAGCAATAGTCAGTCTCATCCCTGCAAATCCTGTGGCTCCTTCTCAAAGCTGATGCAATCTGTTTATCAGCTCAAAAAGATGCCAGTCCTACGTGACAAACTCTCACCAAGGAAGAGGAATGAGCTCAACACACTAAAAGGTGATTTTTGTTTCTGAAAGAAAATAGTCATCCTCTCATAGTTCTCGCTTTAGAGACAAATGCGTTCATTAAAATTAAGGTTTCAAGAAAATTATCAGAAAAAAGATTTGAGTTTCAGCATATCATTACTTATGCCATTGAATCTCTCTTTGACGATACAGAAAGTTTTATGGTATGCTTCTTTTTCAAAACTACTTACTGAGACCGAGCACGGTGGCTCACTTCTGCAATCCCAGAACTTTGGGAGGCCGAGGTGAGGGGATTGTCTGAGCCCACGGGTGCGAGAACAGCCTAGGCAACTTGGCAAGACCTCATCTCGACAATAAATCCAAAAATTAGGTGGGCGTGGTAGCGCTCACCTGTGGTTCCAACAAATTTGGAAAGGGCTGAGGTGGAAGTATTGCCTGAGCCCAGCAGTTGGGGGCTACGGTGGCCGTTAGCACGCCACTGCACTCCAGCCTGGGCGACGGAGTGAGATTCCAACTAAAAAAAAATCCCCCAAACCCTATCAACTGAATCTAATAACACAAATGACTACTTCTAATTTCTGAAATGAAACTGAAATAAGTAAAAGAAAATTCTAATAAATAAAGAATAAACCTTCTTTTTCAGGTAAAACTTCTCAATGTTGTGTAGACCCTAGTTCTTCATTAATTGCTCATTGTTCCTTTCTCTCCTTTTGTACCCTTTCCAGTTTGTGGACATAGCTTTACTGAGGATGCACACCCCAGGAAAAGTCACCAAGTGCAGAAGTATTCCAAAACCCAGAAGCAGGGTGAAAGCGGCCTCGTGCCCAAAGTATATTCTTTGCTTTCTTATACTACTAATGAGGAGGCATGAAACAATCTGGACCGATTTCCACACGCTCCGGCCCCCACAATCTCAGGGACAGGGACAGGACTCCTCCCCCACCCCCGGGGGACATCACTCCTTTCTCTGGCTTGACGGGGGATTCTGCTAGATTTCTAGGTGCCCCATACTGCATAGCTGCTGTGGCCTCTGCAAGAGATAATATCCCTGATCGTCACTCTTCCAAGCCAGTGTTGTCACCCATGCAGTCAGCCTTATTTGCCGCATGTAGTTTAAGGGGACATCAGTCTCAGAGGGTTAATACATTCTTAAATTCCAATATACAGATGGTGCCAAAAAAAGTATACACATGTTAAGGATGACGTTTGCATCAAAGATGGTATTAACCAAATAAATAGCATCACCATGAAAAAGGCAGGATGGTCAAAGAAAAATGCGGAAGCCTGGTTGAGCATGTCATACCACACATTCCTACTGTAATTTAATGCAACTTCAAAAAGTAATACATAGATAACACTTAAAATGTGTATACTTTTTTTGGCACCCCTGTATATAAGAATGTATAGAATTTTTTTTTTTTTTAAAATATGTTTTATTAGAATAATTTTGAAAATTTCTTATTATTGTTTTCCTTTCCAACTATCCCTTTGATTACTAAATTAGGTTCAGTTTCAGATGACGATCCATCCTTTGTAGCATAACTAACGATTTTTCATATTTTTTATAAATTCATAAAACCTGTACTTTTATCAACAGTATAAACACTTCCAATGTGCACATCTCCCATATCTTTCATAAAGTAATAATAAACTATGATCTTTCACTCTCTGCAAGTGACTGTGCAATTATATGAAAAGACAATTTAAAGATGTTGGCGCTGCTAAAACTAACCCATTGCTGGGAACGTCGAATAAGACATTGCTCGCCAGCTAGTCCACGGCATTCTGAACCTCCCATGCACGAGGCAGAGTTGGGGAACCCTTATACAATGTCTGGAAATTCATATGGAAGGGAAAGGCTGCTGGTGATTATTCAGATAAAACCTCCACCAAGGCAATGAGATCCCGTTCTTAAGACCTTCGCGAACCAAAAACCATGGTAAAAATACTGCATACCACTTACGGCTCATATGCAGCTGGATCACACTGTCGGTTTCTGTTCATTGTGGCAAACCCTGTCCACATATTACAGGAACCAGCAAATAATCTTAAAAGCCCTGGAAGAGGAAACGGAGTGGAGGGAGGGAGGCGGGGCCACCTCTGCCTACTCCCCGCCGTGTGGACCATCCTTTCTGCCCTGCATGCTCAGATCGCTCTGAGGCCTCATCCCCTGCTGGCCTCTGCTGGGCAGGGAAGCCCAGGCACGTCAGACTCAAATGTGACCAGGCTGTGTAAGGGTTCACCTACTGTGAGTCCCATCCTTTGTCCAATCATCCTTTCCAGAACTCCAGGGGTGATGATGCAGGCTTGTCAGACACGTCATCAGAAAATACAATAAAAGGTGGGCAGAACCCAGAGGGAGTCACTGCAGTGTCAACAACGCCGGGCCCAGAGGACTGGCAGAGCTCAAGTCCATCACAGACCTATCAGGCAAAGAAGGGGCTCCCAGGTGGGTCAAGAGATCCGGGGGGGCAAGGCTCTCCCCGGCTTCGGAACCCAGGGCCAGCAAGGCACACAGCCCACACTCCCGGGCCCACTTCAGGACCGTGAGGTTGCTTGGTGGAGACATTCCTCCAACCCACAGGGAATTCAGCCCTGTGAGGTCTCTGCAAACCCATCCCCTTCAGCAGCACAAAGGTCAGGATAGAAGGAAAGCCTGGAAGTTGAGGTAAGCCTGATGTAGGGTGGGGTCTCCACAGGGTTTTCTGGTCCTGACAAGTCCTGAAGGCTCTCTGTCATGACCCAGTTGTGAGGACAGGGTGCAGTGAGGGAACCCAGGTGAGGCGGGGTCTGCAATGCCACCGTCAGCCTCCTCCATGCCCTGGCTCTTCTGGAAGCCTCGCTCAGGGAGAGTAGACGCTGACCCATTCCCCAACCCAGCACGGCACAGACAGAATCCACCACCTCTGCTGGGGGGAAAGAAAACATGTTTATATTTGGAAATAATGCACATCTTAGTAGAAAGAAACCATTAGTACGCAGAGGATGTGCTCATTTGTGATAAAACTGGTTTCCTCTATATGGACCTATGTTTTTCTGGGAAAAAGCTTCCCTACTGGAAGAAATGTGAGAAGCCTTATCTGAATTACCAGGCAAGACACAACTCTGAAGATGGTGTGTGGGGTGGTAGTGAAGGTGGTCCGGGGGTTCTTGCCGCCCTTGGCCCATGCAGGCTGGGACCAACTGGGGGCACTGTCTCCCTGTGCAGTGAGGTCCAATTTCTGTCCCTGTCTTTGATCCATCTGTTCTTGGTGGGGGTGGCTTGGGGGCTGCAAGCCGTATTACTCGTCGTTCTTTGCTTTGGGTGGGAGGGAACCTTGTGGTAGCGGGAAGTCCCATCTACCTGGGCACGGACCTCCGCTTGGGGACAATCGCTCTCTGAGGCGCTACGTCCTTGCTCAAGCCCCAATTTTTCTACCAGGATCTGTCCAACAGGTTTAATGGCTGCCCAGGCTGCTTCAGACCTGCTATTCATAAATAATTTCCGGTTCTGGGCAGTGGCTGATGGGTGCTTGCCTTTGTGCAGGGGATCTTCCTGCCCTTGCCATTTTTTATTGGGGTTAAGAGACTGCGGATGGGAACTTCCCCTTTCCCAGAGACTTTCCGGAGGTGCCTGTCGCTTCTCTGGCAAGAGCTGGACATATTTGCTTCCAGGAGTGTCTCCTATTTCTCTGACCTGGACAAGGTGACTCCTCCCACTGACTTGGGAGATGGTGGGTCTCACAGACCTGTTCTCCTGATCCCCAGTTTTGGGCATCGCACCGCCCTCCTTCTTGTCAGTAGGGCCCGATATCTCATTCTGACTCTTCCATGGGGCCTTTACTTGGGGGCTCCCAGGCTCCCACTGCCCTTGACTGCTCCCTCCCTGTCGCAGCTGCTCACAGACCCCCTGGGACTCTCTCCTGTTCCTACTGGACACACTTTGGGAACCAGACAGAGGGTCCCGAGAAGGCAGAATGTCTGTGGCAGGAAGCGTGTCCATGCAGCGGCGGCCTTGAAGGAATTGGCCAGTGGTGCAGTCGTGCAGGAGAACACCAGGGGCACAGCCTGGAGGCTTCTCCTCTGGCTCTACCTTCACCGGGAGCTCAGATTGGCTGACAACCTCTGCCTTGGGGCATAGCTCTCCTGGATCCTGAGTGAAAGCAGTTCTAGAAAATGGGGCACTTTTCTTGGTCCCCAGAGACCCGGCATCTCTTAGGTCCACATTCAGGTTTTGGGAGTTTGCCATGACACTGGCTCCCACGGTGACATCCCGAGCAGCGTTCTCCTCCTCCCTGGCTTCCACTGTCTCCAAGGGGTCTTCAACCCTCCCAGTCTGGGACCCTATGCTGGGCTCCGGCATTGCTCTGCCACGGCAGGGTTTTTGTGGGGATACACTCTCCCTCTCCTCCCATGGCTCCGTCCTGGCCAGGGGAGAACTTCGTCTCAGCTCTGGGCTGGCTCTCCCTGTTCCCTGGAGTGTCTTACTCTGCCGGATTCTGCCTACAGGGCAGCATGGGTGGGACTGAGAAGGCCATCTGCCCTCCCGTCCAGTTCGAGGGACCTCTGAGCGGTCATGGGTGTCACCAGATGATTTTCCTAGCAGGACACCCTGGTTCTCCACACACACAAGTTGGGGGGAAAAGAGAGGACTATTCAGGGTAGGGACTGAGTTTTTTGTCATCACCTTCCCTCCTGGACCTTTCTGAGGTGGTTCTCTTAGGAAATTGGCAGCCTTGGCTTTGGAATTGGGCTCAGATTCACAGGTGGCCCAGGAGGGAGAAGTGGAGTGTGGAAGGGGTAGAGGCTGAGCCTCGCCTAACTGGAGACCGATGGGCTCCAGGGACTGGAGGTTTCCACGCCACCTGTGCCTCGCCTGAAATCTTATAATATGTGCTTCCAGCATCTGCTGGGTGCAGGAATCAAGGAAGGAAATCTCCCGAAAGGTGTTCACACAGGGTTTCTGACCCCTCCAGGATGCTAGATTCCCAGTTTTCTTTTCGGTGTCATGCTTGGGAACAGCATGGTTGAGCGTAAGCCAGGATTGACTCTCGCTAACAGGGATCATGTCCCGGCTGAATTGCCCCAAGTTACTCCCCACGGGGGCTTTCAGGGATTTTTCCAAATGCTTCTTCTCTAAGCCCCTGGGTAAATCATTCCCTGATTCATATTTCTGGGGCCTCCTGAAGTCACTTCCTGACTCCTCTTTATCTTCTTCCAGAACCTTCACTGAGGTGACTCCTGAACATCTGCACGGGTCTCCTGGGATCCTCTCCATTTCTTGACCTTGAACCTGGCTTGGGTCCTGGTCGAGCGGGGACCTTATAGAAGGCTTCCCAGAGAACATTCCAGAGTGCCTGGACCCCATCGTCTGCATATCTCTGGTGCTCTCATCTGCAAGCACGGAAGCCTGGGAGGACGGGGGGGGCCCCCTGCTTGTCTTTTGCCTCAGACTGACACCTCCTTTGGACTTGGTCCTGAGGCTGCATAGGCTCCTCGGGTGGTTGGGATCTGCAGGGAGGGCCAGACCTGTGCCCATCCTTGATGACACGTCCTTGAATACGCTGCTGCCGTTGCCCCTGGTGCTCAGGGCTGATGGCATCTCCAGGGAGGTTGGAGGCCGACTTGGGGCTCTGGGAGTCTGAGGTGTCCTGAGGAAGGTGGGGAGTGTGCTGGCTAAAGGCAGCCTGAGAGTTTTCGAGCAGAGAGGGTACAACCCTCTTCCACTTCAATCTCTTCCGCCAGGGCCATTCCAGATGCTGATTTTCAGTTGGGATGATGGACTGTGCTTTCTCCTGGGATGTAGGACAAGCTGTTCTACAGGACCTACTCTTGGGCGGAGACGAGCACGGTACATTTGGGACAGAGCATGAGGAATGAGCCTCAGCCTGGATCCCAGCCAGAGGTGGAGAATAGGACTGAGCCTGGGTTTCAGTCAAAGGTTGAAGTTTGGCCACAGGAGGCCAGCGTTGTTCTTGGGGAAAATTCCGAAGGCTCTTGCTCCTGGGTTTGGGGGTGGGATATAAGTAGGTACTTCATTGAAGGTCACAGAGCGTGATTTCTTTGAGGAAGTTTTCCTAGAAATCCAGGCAGGGGCCACCAACGACTCACTGTGCAGAGAGGGGAGACCCCAGAAGATGGCGGCATTTGTGCCATAAATGGTCTCCCAAGGCCTCGGGATCAGAGAGCTGCTGGGAACCAGAAAACGGCTGTGGTTTAGCTGCCATGTTCCAGAAGGGTTGTGGGGTCACAGTGGCTGGTTCCTGGCCCAGTAACTTTAACATAGTCCCCAGAGAACCCAGGGGGGGAGTCTGACCCCTCCTTTTCTTTCTCCTTCCACAAATTCAGCTCTGCTTTCTTGCAGATTAGTTGCTCCAGCAGCATCAGAACATCAGGGTTGATGAAAGTGGCGCCACCAGCCTCCATCTGCCTATGTTTGGGGTCCTC
Organism: Cephalopachus bancanus; assembly: GCA_027257055.1. NCBI lineage: Eukaryota > Metazoa > Chordata > Mammalia > Primates > Tarsiidae > Cephalopachus > Cephalopachus bancanus. The sequence goes on along the minus strand of JAPVLO010002848.1, from coordinate 7,361 downwards.
CCAGAGCAAAGCCTCTGGTGGGTTGTGAAAAAGATGCTGCTGCCTAGATTTGCCCTGTGACCAGATGAAGAAGAACAGGGCCTTTGCAGCCTGCCACCACGAGGAAAGGATCAAAATGGTCCATTCAAGGGTTGAGATAGGAGGCACCGCACAGATGTTCCCTGGACCGGAGCTACCTAGGGGAGTGACCAGGGGGATCTTCTTCAAGTCTGACGGGTCTCTTTGAGGTTTCGGTGAAATGGTGGCGGCCAGAGGTACAGAATGTGCAGCCAGAGGAGCTGGGGAAGCGGATGGTGACAAGCTGGCCGGCGAAGCGTCTTCCACATGCTCCCTGTGCAACTGGTGGGCTCTGGCAGGCCCTGGTGCATGCACCTTTACCGGGGGTTCTTGACAGAAGCTCTGACGAACTTCCGCCTTGCCAGCAGTCTTTGCCAGGTGGCTGCAGGGACATGAGGCACAAGCTGCAGCCAGGAGTGGTTAGTGCCAGGAGGTGCAGCAGGGTGGGCACCTGTGGCTCCTCCGCTACCCCCAGGCTGACTTCACAAAGCTCTGCCTATCCCTGGCCCCATAGCTTTAGTCCCTTCCAGTCCAGTCCCATAGTCTCCCCCTCCCAGATCAGCCCCAGGCCCTGGGGTCCCATCCTAGAACCTGGTAGGAGGGAGGACAAGTGAGAGAAGGGGAAGCCCCTCACCTTTGCAGACTGAATACCAGGTCCCGAGCCCCCTCCAGCTCCCTCAGGCAATCTCTACAAGCTGGAAATCAGAAGAGAGGGTTAGGGTGGTGAGGGAGGGGCCTGGAGATCTCCAGGAGGCTGCGTGGCTGTCCCTTTAGGGGAGAGCTTGGAGGATTTGGCCCTGGAGCCCATGTACCCCTGTCCAGAACCACATGGCCAGGCAGTGATAGCATAGCCTGATGGGGAGGGTTTCATCATTTACAAAGTGCTTCCACACCCATCCCCCACTGTCTTCACAGTTGCCCCTGAGTAGAGAACGGACAAGGGTTGTCTCCTAGACAAATCAGCCTTAGCTGAGGTAAACAGTTGTCCCCTTGGGCCTGGAGGACTCCCTCACATCCAGGCAGTCATTGGTCCCTTACCCCTACAGAAGCCCTCTTGAGCAATGACTACTTCCTGGCCCATCGTGGCTTCATTCCAGCATGGAATCTCAGAAAGATCCTGGTTCTGATTTCCTTCCCAACAGCTTTCTCCCTCAGCCCTCTGCAACTGACTTCCCTGGAGAGTCATTCCTCAGGGACAGACAGAACGGGGTCACCTCTGACTTTACCTTTCAGCGTGCTGTTCTTCTTGTTCCTCCTGGGTCTCCCCCTCGTTTCCATTTGACACTGAGAGACAAGAAAGAGGGGGGGGCTGGAACCAGCTCCCAGCCTTTTCCTGGACAAGGTGCAGCCATACAGAGCGCACGGATGACACGACTTTCTACATTTAGCTCACAGAGTTCTGTGTTCTTTTCTTTCCTTTTGCTCATTTTTAAAGTGCACAGTAGTATTTTGAGGTTTTTTAAAAAAAAAAAAAAAATCAAGGAGGGATTTCGTATGGGACATCCACCACAGATATCCTGAGTCTCTGTCGTTCTCAAGAAACACACAGACACAGACCTACAGGCACCTCTGAGCTGTGTGGCTTCTGCTTCCCAAAGAGGACGGAGGTGACTCCAGGTTCTGACATGAGGCTCTCGGGGACTCGACACAGCTCTCTCTGATCACCCCATTCAGAGAAGTCTGGGACCTGAGACATCTGCCACTGGAGGGCGACTGATGGACCAGGGTTCAGGCCTGTGCTCCCACAGATCTCTCCACCCTCTGATTACCTAGTCCTCCCCCTGAGTCTTGGTGTTTGGTTCTCCCCATGGATGGTGTAGATCTCTGGCTGGAAATCCTCTGTGCACTCTAATCCCTGCCTTCCTCACCTGACTCTAGAAGGGTGGTGAGGTTTCCCATCCTAAGAGTGTCCCTCGCTGATTTGGAAAAGTGAAAAGAGAGTAGGAAAAAAAATCATTATCTTTTGGGTCTGGACTGAGGGCTCCTTACCTTCCTGATGTCCCTCTTCCTCCCAGGTGGTGGTTCGGGTGGATTATCGGGGAGGTAGGGAGTATCAGCAAGAAGAGCCCCAAGGCACACAGGAAGGTGAGGACGAGATCCATCAGCCAGGGAGCAGGGATGAGGCTCAGCCCTTTGGCACTAACGCCTTCCAACGCAAGCACAAGATTCTCCATCTGAATCTCAGCGTTGCCCTAGAGCAACTGAGCACTGGGCATCCCCTTTGGGACTAATGACTAGGGCCCAGGCCTGCATCACAGAGCTGTGGCTTTGTCATAACAAAGGGCTCCTGAGGATGGGGTAAGGGCGGTCGGGCCCAGAGGCTGAAGCATGGCCCCACAACCAGCATTCAGCTCTGAAGAGCCCTCCACCCTCTTGCGCCTTCTAGATTCCTCCACCCCCATGTACACAACCGGTCACAAATTGACCTTTACTCCATTTTCTGTTTTTTCACTCTGGAACCCAGGCATTACTTGGTTCCTTCTATCCCTTGGAGATCTGGCTTCAGCCCCCCAATTTCATAGACTTTCAATGCATCACATTCTCCCAGGAATTTTGGTGGTTTTCTAAAAATTTTTACTCTCAGAATCTCCTCTGCTGTCATAATTTTCCCACACAATGAGTATTCTACTTTTCTCAGCTCAAAAGTATAGCTTTATCCTTATTTAATTTTGTGAATTTTGAATACTTCCATTGTTAGGGATTATATTAACTTTTGTTTCTTTAATCAGGCGGGGGTCTGACACAAAAATTCAAATTAATGATATGTTATTCAAAATTCACAAAACTCAATAGATGTTATAGAAATATAAATAATTAAGCCTCCAAATGATGCTTTTTATATTAGGAGTGCTACTGACCAATTAACGCTTTCAGCAGAGAGACAATAGAAATGAAATTGAGTCATAGCTGAAAACAGGCAAGACTTTATTGAAACTTCCTGCCTGAGAGAAAAGAGAGTCAGCATTGAACAAAGGGACGATGTAGCTGCCTCTGGAACAAAGAAAAAGGCCAGCTTTTTCAGAGGGTCTAGGTGTGTGGTGAGTGTCTCATCTTCTGCCAAGTCAGCTTATAATTGTGCAGTTTTCTGTTGCTCACATTCCTCAAGACAGGGGAGTTGTGCTGTAATTGCTTGAGTAAGATAAAGTCAAGATTGATCAATTCCTTTTGGGTAAATGTTCTCTCCGTTCATTCCAGCCAGTGCTAGTGTCTCACACACATCTTCAAGGCGACCCCCTTGCTTTACCTTCCCAACAGCTGATGCAGAGAGAGAAAAATTATAAAAAGGGGGCAGAAGGAAACCCATAGGCAAAAGCACGCAACAAAGGGCATAGTTTATATGCAACAAAGGGCAGGGATTATATAGTAAAGTACTACAAAACTAATTTTGCAAAGTGTTATACTGAGATGAGCATCGATGTGAGCCTCCAGGCCGCTGTCCCAGAATAGTAGTCCCTTACTAACTCAGGCACACAATACTGAGTTTTTGAAGCTGCACAAACAGTTATGAAATTTGCTGCAGCACACACGCAAACACACACTTTGACAAACTAACTCATTATTTCCAAAGCAAGAATTTAACGTTTCAGCTTTTTAATTAAATCTTTCATATGCATCTTGATCATATCTCTTCTTACTCTGTTTAAAATACAATCTTCACTCTTCAGAACTTTGGAACATCTGTGGCACAATCATGAGCTCTTGCCAAAATGCCAGGATTTTAATTGAGGTCCTGTTGCTTGCTATACAGAAAGCTAATCACTGAGAGAAATATTGCCAGAGAAGAAGGCTTTTTACTTACTTGATATCAGCCAGGGAAAATGGGAGATTTAGACTCAAGTTCATCTCCCCTGCCAACTGAAATTGGAGGTTTCTATACTGCAGGAAAGAATGTTACTTTCTCAGGAAATCATCAATTAAGTCAGTATAAGGAAGCAACCGTGAAGTGAGGGGTCTGGTAATTCACTTTTTTGAATAAGGGGTGTGTGTGTGTGTGTGTGTGTTTTGTGTGTGTGTGTGTAACCTTTTTTAACTGAGGAAAAACATGCTCTTGTGAGTGTAATTTGAAGCATATTTCTTGAGTAATCATGATGGAACATGAGTTTTCCAGGATTTTTGCCTTGATTCCCATAAAATATACCATAAATACTGAAAGAAGTTTTGGGGGGCCAGGAAAGACTCCACGCCGGTCTGAACTGAGAGATTTAGTAAAGGGACAGTTACACGAAGGGACTGTAACCGAGGAAGGACGAGAGAGAGAAAAAAGAGAGAGACAAAGAGAAAGAGAGCAAGAGAGTAAGAGAGTGGCGGGGGACACAGAGAGAAAACAAAGGTGGGGGAGAGAGGGTGAGAGAGTGTGAGAGAAAGTAAGAGAGGGAGAGAGAGAGAGCTAACAAGAGAGTGGTGGAGACAGAGAAAAAAGCAAGCGAGAAGAGAGAGGAGAGAGAAGAGAGAGAGAGAGAGAGAGAGAGAGAAAGAGAGAAAAGGAGAGAGAGTGACGGGGACAGAGAGAGGGAATAAGAGAGAGAGAGAGTTATGCAGGGAGAAGGGTATATTTATAAACCCTTTAACCACGTCCTCGTAGATGCTGGCCCCCGCCGTGTCTGGGCCCCATTGGAGGGGACTATGAGGCAGCATTTCTATAGGAAGAGGTTGTTTTAGTACAGGTTTTAAATTTCGCGCTGGCGGGGAAAAGCCCGGGGCCCTTTTTTGTCTTTGGGAGGCAGCGCCGTCTTGGGGGCGCCCCTTTTGACTGTTGTCTGTGTCTTTCAAATACTACAAAACACCATTTATTAGTATTTAAAAATTTAGTTATCTATGTTATTAATCATCTTAGTCATCGGGCTTGAAATATTCTAAAACCAGATAAAGTTACTGGGATAATGGTGCTCTGACAAGCCAGATAGTGAACAGGTGCTTGTGAGTACTTCCAGTTACAGGGGTGACATTTCCATTACCAGTCATTATCCTATGACGCCTCTTCTCAACGTGAAGCATTTAGTAAGATCAATGATCAGATTCCCCATGAACTGAAGAATCGTTAAATAGAAGAGGAAGTGAACTGAAACCTGCTGAATTTCTCCATAAAATTGATATTTATAGGATAAACACATACACAGAGAGAGAGAGAGAGAGAGAGAAAGAAATGGACTTTCATGCTCTTAAAACTTGAAACTTACATTTGCCTTATCTGGGTTCCTTCCTCAGGACATGGATTCTCAGCCAAAGGGCTGAAATTCACCAGATGACCTTATCCAGAAAAGTGAATTACCAGACCCCTCACTCATCAAGATTGCTTCCTTACCCTGCCTTATTTGCTGATTTCCTGGGCAAACTTAAATTCTTTCTTGCAGTATAGAAATCTCCTATTTCAGATGACAGGGACATGGACTTGAGACTAAATCTCCCATGATTGTGCCACAGATGTTCCAAAGTTAGGAAGACTGGAGACTGTATTTTAGAGACAGTAAGAAGAGATATGATCAAGATGCATATGAAAGATGTAATTAAAAAACTGAAACGTTAAATTCTTGCTTTGGAAATAATGAATTAGTTTGTCAAAATGTGTGTTTGTGTGTGTGCTGCAGCAAATTTCATAACTGTTTGTGCAGCTTCAAAAACTCGGAATTGTGTTCCTGAGTTACTAAGGGACTACTATTCTGGGACAGCGACCTGGAGGCTCACATCGATGCTCATCTCAGTATAACACTTCAGGCAGGGAGTTTCAATAAAGTTTTGCCTGTTTTCAGCTATGACTGAAAACAGAAATGAAATTCAATTTCATTTCTATTGTGTCTCTGCTGAAAGCGTTAATTGGTCAGTAGCACTCCTAATATAAAAAGCATCATTTGGAGGCTTAGTTATTTATATTTCTATAACATCTATTGAGTTTTGTGAATTTTGAATAACATATCGTTAATTTGAATTTTTGTGTCAGACCCCCGCCTGATTAAAGAAACAAAAGTTAATATATAATCCCTAACAATGGAAGTATTCCAAATTCCCAAAATTAAATAAGGATAAAGCTATACTTTTGAGCTGAGAAAAGTAGAATACTCATTGTGTGGGAAAATTATGACAGCAGAGGAGATTCTGAGAGTAAAAATTTTTAGAAAACCACCAAAATTCCTGGGAGAATGTGATGCATTGAAAGTCTATGAAATTGGTGGGCTGAAGCCCAGATCTCCAAGGGATAGAAGGAACCAAGTAATGCCTGGGTTCCAGAGTGAAAAAACAGAAAATGGAGTAAAGGTCAGTTTGTGACTGGTTGTGTACGTGGGGGTGGAGGAATCTAGAAGGCGCAGGAGGGTGGAGGGCTCTTCAGAGCTGAATGCTGGTTGTGGGGCCATGCTTCAGCCTCTGGGCCCGACCGCCCTTACCCCATCCTCAGGAGCCCTTTGTTATGACAAAGCCACAGCTCTGTGATGCAGGCCTGGGCCCTAGTCATTAGTCCCAAAGGGGATGCCCGGTGCTCAGTTGCTCTAGGGCAACGCTGAGATTCAGATGGAGAATCTCGTGCTTGCGTTGGAAAGCGTTAGTGCCAAAGGGCTGAGGCTCATCGCTGCTACCTGGCTGATGGATCTCGCCCTCACCTTCGTGTGTGCCTTGGGGCTCTTCATGCTGATACTCCCCTACCTCCCTGATAATCCACCCGAACCACCACCTGGGAGGAAGAGGGACATCAGGAAGGTAAGGAGCCCTCAGCCCAGACCCAAAACAGAATGATTTTTTTCCTACTCCTCTTTTCACTTTTCCAAATCAGCGAGGGACACTCTTAGGATGGGGCCCCCACCACCCTTCTAGAGTCAGGTGAGGAAGGCAGGGATTAGAGTACACAGAGGATATCCAGCCAGAGCTCTCACACCATCGATGGGGAGAACCGAACACCAAGACTCAGGGGGAGGACTGCGTAATCAGAGGGTGGAGAGATCTGTGGGAGCACAGGCCCGACCCTGGTCCATCAGTCGCCCTCCAGTGGCAGATGTCTCAGGTCCCAGACTTCTCTGAATGGGGTGATCAGAGAGAGCTGTGTCGAGTCCCCGAGAGCCTCATGTCAGAACCTGGAGTCACCTCCGTCCTCTTTGGGAAGCAGAACCACACAGCTCAGAGGTGCCTGTAGGTCTGTGTCTGTGTGTTTCTTGAGAACGACGGAGACTCAGGATATCTGTGGTGGATGTCCCATACGAAATCCCTGTCGCGAGCCGAAGAAAGACGACACCGACACCGTTCTTTGCGGACAATTTTCTCCAGGTCTTTAAAGTGCTCTTTTACAAAGACAAAATGGCTCCCCCCCTGGGGCAGTTGTT